>JAESVK010069677.1:5999-17995 GCA_017140935.1 Hamamelis virginiana
AAAAAAAAAAAAAAAAAAAAAAAAAAAAAAAAAAGGTGGTGCGAATTTGATTTCAACCTGCCATTTTGGCAGGTGTTAAGGGGCTGATGTGATGACTTGTAAAAAGGGCTGACACGAACTGACTTTGGAATGACAAAAAGGAAGAATAAAAGAAGAGGGGGAAAAGCGGTTCAAGTTTCAAAAAATTGTGATTTGAAAAGTCAAGGCTCCTTGCCCTTCTCTCTCTCCATTCCCTTCCCATTTCTCTCTGCCCCAGAAGCTTCTCCCACAAGCCACCTTCATCACCACTCTGCCCCAGAATCTCGTACCATCCCTCCATCTTCCCCATCACAGTCACCATTATACCGCACCATTGAGCCACCACTCGCTGACCCTGCATCACCGTCGCATCTCCCCGCCGCTTCTCCTCTCTGTCTCGTCATCTATCTCCATCCCATATCCTATCCATGGTAGCCGCTGTTCATTAGAACCCTGACCGAAGCAAACCCTAGCCGCACGCTCATCCATCCAAGCTCTCACCGCCGGTGCTGCAAGCCGAAGAGTAACTTCCATCTCCAATCTTCACTCCAATAAATCGGTAAACTCAAGAACTTGAATTTTTTTGTTGCTGCTAGTTGATTGGGATAAATTTGGAATGGATTAAAATATTTTTTTACATAGCTGTTTGGAGTGGGTTGTGTGTGAAAAATGGGGTTCTTATCTCTGTTGGGGAGCCGCTGTTTTGGGATTGGATGTGCTGAATTAGGGGTTAGTGGTTGGTTTTTGTGTGCTGTGTTGGTGGTGCCTGGATGGTAGGCGTTGAGATTTGCTGCTGCAGGGGGATTGTATTTGCTGCCTGGTCTTTGTGTTGTTAATTTTGGGGGCATTTGGCTGCAGTTTTGGTGTTTTAGCTTGGGCTGAGGTTGTTGGTCTGCAGGTTTGGGGGTGTGATTATTCTGAGTGTGGTGCCTGATTCACCATATTCTTTTGGTTATTTGTTTCATCATGGCTCGTACAAAGATAGTGAAGATGAGGAAGCCTGCTGCCAGTCCCTCTAAGGCAATTCATAAATCAAAAGGAAACACTTCTCAGCCTGTCAAGACTAAGGGAAAGGCTGCTGCTAGGCCCTCAAGGAGAATCAACACCAGAAGCAGAGCAAAGCGAGTTGTTGATGAACCCATTGAATTGTCAGAAGAGGATGAGCCCAGTGATTCTCCAGTGCCCAGTAATCCTCCAGTTGTTGATGAGCCTATTGAGCCTCCAGTGGAAGATGAGGACAGGCCCTACATTGGGCCTAGAAAGAAAGTAAAAATTTCCTGGGAGGACTCCATCAGCAGACGGACTGCATCTTGTGAGCGTATGGTGGACGATAAGAATTTGGTGGGAAATGTAGTAGTCACTGTCCTTACAAGCCAGGGATTGAAGCATATGTTTGAGAAGGTTGAAGGGTATAAATTAGCTTTGGTCAGAGAATTTTATGCGGGGCTGTCCTTAGTAGAGGCTGAAGGTGAGTTTATTTTGCGTTCCAAGCTAAGGAACAAGACTCTGGACATAACCCCAACAACCATAGCCTCTCATCTGCAGTATACCCGGCCACATCCCAACACTATCACCTATCCCAGTGCTGATTATGAAGCAATGGAAGAAGGGGAATTGGTATTGGAGGTCTGCACCAGCCCGGATGATTTCAAAGGGCAGTTCACTCAAGGAATGCTGAAAGGGAAATACAGGCTGCTGAATTTGATTGCTCATGCCAATTTGAAGCCAACAGAGTCGGATAAATTACCCAGCTTTGAGTATGTTAAATTCTTGTATGCAATCATGGCAAGAGAGGTGATTGATTTTGCCGAGGTTATTTGGAACCAAATGAAAGATTTTCTGACCAGTGCGAGCAAGAAGTGCAGCATGCCATTTGCCTTCATGGTGACTGAGATGTGTGCCAAGGCAGGGGTCCCTAGAAGGCAAACCGATCACTGGCACTCAGCTGAAAAAGGGCCTATCACCTCTGCCTCTGAGAATAAGAGTAAAACAATGTTAAAACAGAAAATTGCAGCCCCTGCTCCAGCCCCCCGCCGATCCGGTTTTGCTGCAAGGCCTGCCTCTCAGCCCTCTGTCCCTAACCCTCCACCTCCTCTACATATTCAAAGGGGATCCATGTTCCTGCAAATGCACAAAAGGATTGAGTCTTTGATGAAGAAAATGATGCAGAGGCAGGACAAGCTGGAGGAGAAAATGGATCTATGCATGAAGAAGCTGAATTATTTGATGGGTGAGGGAGAGGATGATGGCACTGATGCCCCTGCAGATGTGGAGCATGCTGATGAACCAAGAAGCAGTACCTAGGTTATGGTTTGAAGTTCAGTGTTGGGAAGTGCTAATTGGTGGCTGATTTTTTGGGATTAGTTAATTTGGATTTGGAAATTTTATTTTTTTGTTGACATTTGGGAGCTTGTTTTGGTTTATTTAGTTTAAACTCTGGTTATTTCTATTGTGATGAACTCTAAGGGTTGAGTTGGTTTTTTTTTGTGGTTGTGGTGGCTCTTTTGGGTAGAAATCCTTATCCTCATTTTAAAGCCACCACATTTTGGTTCCAATCTCTTGTAACCCAGTGTCATTGCAACCTAATTAAAGCCCTTTTTGATTTAACTGTGTTGTGTTCAAGATTGAGCATTTGGTATTACTATGCATATGCTAATGTGTTGTGTTTTCTCCTCTCACATTTTAAGTTAATTGAACTTGAATGTTTTTCCTTTGAAGGATATTTGTAAAACTTCCATAGTTGTGCTTATTCTTAATTCCATCATGTTTTGTTTTATGTTTGTGTATTTGTGTGCTTTCATGAAAGGTTAACTCTTGGGTAATCTTTGCATCAATGATTGGTGATTATCTTTGTCTGTGCATAAGCTTACTTTGAGTAAACTTATTCAAAGGTCTGCATTACTTAGGAATAGTCAATCCAGGGAGCATATGATGTTTAAATGACCATAGTTTGTGTCAGGAAGGCTTTCCTAGTCTCTATTATATCTTTTTGCTAGGGACTAGCAAACTTCAAGTTTGGGGGTGTGATTAGCATCATAAATTACATATTTAGCATTACTTTTATCCCCATTTTGTCATACATTTTAATTCAAATATCATTCTTTTGTTGCATTTGATTTAATGATTGCTTTTTAGTGTTTTATAGGTTTTTGTTGTCAAAGAGTGGGTTGAAGGCCCTCCTTTTCGGCGATCCTTTTTGTCGCAAAGTATTGGAGCATTATTGGATTGAGCTTAGTGAAGTTTGGAAGCAAAACGAAGCTTTTTGGCTCAAGTTGTTCCTCACTACCAGAAGTAGAACCTTACTACACCAGTAATGGGATTTATCAGGGAATTCAAGCAGGGAACCAGTAAGCTTTTCAACCGGTAGTGAACTTACTACCGGTAGTAGAGGGCCCGCGCAGCAGACTTTTATTTTTCACTTTTCGGTGGCAAACTTGTAATTCCTTCCAACTTTATGATAACCTGAAGCAAGGAATGTGGGTTTTTACCCAGCAGCCGTGGAAAGTGTGGGACATTCCACATTTACGTTTCTCTCTCCTAGTTTTCTTCTCTCTTAGGTTTTCTCTATAGATTTTCTAGGGCTTTTAATTTCTCTCTTAGATTTCCTTCTAGGTTAGTTAATCCTTAGTTTAATCACTTGGTTTATGTTAGATTTAGGTAGTTCTTGTTTTATTTCATTTGTAATCCATAGTTTAGTTGTTTTCATCCTACTTTTGGTTTAAAGACTTTGTATTTTCATCTTTTTGGTAATATAGAAGCATTTATTTCAGTTCTTTTGTATTGAATGTCTTTCTTTGTGCATTTACTCCTTTGTATGGCTAGCTAATCACCACAAGGTGGGTTCTATGGTGGATTTCTTCTCCAAGCCCTAGGTAAATGATGCTCTCTCATCTCAAAAGCTTTCAAATGTCAAATGGAATGAAGTCTAAACACTCTCTCATCTTTTGAATCCTTGTAATTTCATATTCATGACCATTTTATGACTAGTTAAGCTTGTTGTGTTTGGTTATTGAGCACATATGCAAATTACTTGTTTGTAAAAATGCCCAAGAGAGTTTTGAACTTTATTCTATCATTTATTTCACTTTATCTAAGCATTTATTGTCAAATCCTCCAACCAAGACCATAGGGTAAATGGATTCTTGGTTGAGATTTGTTTGAGAGCTCATTTATCAAAGGATTGGAAAGAATGAACCCATAGGATCCACCCCCTTTATTTTACTAGTTTTCATTCTCAAATTGCCATTAAATTGGCACAAATCTTTCACAACAAACAAACCCCCATGTTTTACATTTTCTTTGCATTTATTGGGTAGCAAGACCTAAGAATCGAGTAGAACCTATTCCATTCCCTGTGGACATGACCTAGGAACTCCTAGAAATCATTGCTTGACGACCGGTGAATTCCTACGCTTGGGAGTTTATTGCGCATCACATTTTAAGTTCAAGCAAATACTGCATAAAAAATAAAAAGTCTATCTCCATTTTTCAGTCAAAAAAACTCACAAAAGGGCGTAATTTGAAAACTATTATTTTTTTTAACTACAATTCTACAACAAAAAGTAGACAAGTCTGCACTCCTTTTTAAAAAAAATTGTAGACAAGTCCACTAAACGTGTGGGGACATAAGAGGATGCATCACACATTCCGTGTCATTGACTTCTTATTTTACTAGCAAAAGAGCACGTGCAATGCATGTGGTTGATTCTTGATACATGGACCACTAAAAATTGAAAGCAAAAAAAAAAAACTATTACATTTTATTTTATTAAAAAAATAAAAATAAAACAACTCCGTGATTTTGAAAAAGCATGATCAAGGAATCAAAGATGGATTCGAAGACTAGGTTATGAACGAATCAAAGATAGTTTCGAAGGCTTTGTTATGACGTGGAAAGGTTCTAAAAACACATCTTGTAGGCACCCCACCTTATCCTAATTAAAAATCTCCTAATTTGTTTGGTCTATTTAATATCTTATCCACATATGCACAAATCAACCCATCATAATTAAACTAAACAAACAAACAAACAAAATCCTAACTAGTTCTATTAACGCCGGCCGGCCTATGTATCTTACTAGTTTCCTAACTGGTAAGCTTCAAAGTTCACGTAGTTTGAACTAGCGAATGATTCATTTTATCATAGAGAACTACATATATATATATTTATGTGAAACCTTATCTAAAAATCTTATCTTTGAAAAATTATATTTTGCAATATAACTCTTTTAATGGACAATCCTAACTTATTTAAGACTATCCTAAAGAGACTTTGTTATGGGAAAATAACTCTTTTATCTAAAAAAAAATTGATTTTGAAAATGAGTCTTAATCCAAAAGTCACATTTGAAATATACTTCTAAAATATGAATTGATTTTGAAATAAGACTCCTCAATTTAAATTAAACTGACTCTAATTAAAGAATTAAAGTTTAATCGAAATTAGGATTTGTTTATCCAAAGAATCTTATGGAAATATGATTCTGATTCTAGCATTGCATTCGAAATAAGATTATATTCCCAAGACTTTGATTTTGAAAGAATTTCTTTTAAAAAAGTTTTTTTTTTCTTTTTTTTTTTTATTATAAAAAAGGTCCAATTTTATAAATAAAAAATAGAGTATAAAATTCAACGGTCGGTTTTTTCAAAATAAATATTCTAAGTTGGTCAGATGTATGAGAAAAAACAAAAAGAGGACAAAAAAGGAAAAGCAAATAAAATTGTTGAAATAAATAAAAACACCAGCTCCAGTTGATATTGTTGTCTTCATTTCGCGCAAACGCGTGGGAATATGTGATGGGTCATGGGTCATGGGTCTTTATCTTATCTAATACATTTTCTTACTCTTCCAACTAACCATCACCATTTAATAAATTGCTTACTTTTGTTAGCATAGAAAACCGTAAAATATATATATCATTGGACTAGCATGAAATTAATTTAGATTGAACCTCTCATTTTGTGCCTCTTTCTACCAAATTTCCTCGCAACTTCTTTCTCTTACAACTCAAACCTCAATTTTCTTCTCTTACATCTCAAAAGTTTAAGAGTAAAGTTTTTACCTCTTTTGTCTTTTTATTTTTATTTAAAAAGATAAAATAGTCGATAAAATATCTAGTTAAGAATCAAGTTCTAGTGAGATATGGTCTTTATCCATGGTTTTATACATGGTTTGCAAAATCATGTATGAAATATATAGATGTTCTAAAAACCGACCGTTGGATTAGATGATTTGGTTATACGCATCATGCTTGTCTTCCAAAAATCATATTGATATCTCCTCTTTCTATCTTTTTCTTTGCTTCTCTCATTTACATAAGAAAAGGATGACGAAAAGTATGAGTAGGTAATAAAAGGTGGAGTATCAAAAGTTTGCAAAAAATAACTTCTACAGTTGAAGTGTCTTTGTCTCAAAACATGGGGATGTGGAAGAAGTTGATGATCGGAAAATTTGAATGTGGAAGGGATGATAAGTTCATGGCCATAGTAATAGTGGCTTTTTATTGTGGTTTTAAAATTTGCAGAGATTGTTCATAAAAGAGATTATGGTTTCAAAATTTAGAGAAATTTGTAGAAATTATTATTGTACAGTGGTTGGGGATGCAACGAAATCCCAAAACATGCATTGAATCCAAAAAATAATGTAGTGAAATTTCCCCTTAAATGAACTGAAATGAATAACAAATGCATAAAAGTGCATAAAATTTTTTATTTGAGAAAATGATAACACAGACACAAAAAGACTAATTAAATAGGTCTACAAAAGAGCCAAAGATGAAAAATTAACGAGTTCAAAAATAAAGTTTGAATTTAATTCTTTTATCTTACTACATGAACCAAATTTGGACAAGTATTTTATCAAGACAACCTTAAATTAAACTTGAATAATTTAATTATTTAAAATATTATGTGCGGTGATTGGTTCTCTTATATCCACGTACCCAAAAGAATTCCTATAACGTACGTGAACTTCTATCCAACGATGACCACAAAATAAAATAAATTGGGTTGTTTGTTAGCCCAGAAATGTCCAAAAAGTAAAGACTTTGGACCTGGGGCTGGAGTAGCTCCTTCTGCGAAATTCCCTCGCACCTTCTTCTTCTTCTTCTTCTGTCTCCTCTAGAGTTTATTATTTAAAGTCATGTAACGTTATTGTTATGAATCAAGTGTGAAGTATTTCCAGGTTGAAGCACTCGGAGAATATAGCCTTCCACTTCAATAAAGTTCAGCCAAAGGGAGTTGGGGTTGGGGGAGAAGCTACCAAGAAGAGAGAAGGTTTCTTTTTTCAAAAACAATAGAGCTGTGCCATTACTTCAAAATAAAAGCCTACTACAACAGTTCAAGACTCAAGAACAAGGGCCAAGGACTGAATTTCTATATATTTAGAGTGAGTAATCTGACCCTTTGATTTTGATAATTTCTTTGCAAATTTATATTCAAAATTATGAATTTGTATATGGAATATCTATCTATCTATCTATTACTAAGTCTTCCTTATTGTACGTCCTGAGTTGACAAGCTCACCCTCTCTTTTTTTTTTTTTTTTTTTTTTTTTCATTTTTTTTTGGGGGGCCCCCTTTTTTTTTTTTTTTTTTTTTTTTTACTTTTTTTTTTTGACCAAAGCATACTCTTGCTTTGTGCATGTCAAATTAATTAATCTTCATGCATGTTGATATGCATGCATGTATATATTATTATTATTATTATTATTATTATTATTATCAAGCCGATATGATGTAAACACCTATTGCAAGCCATATTTTAAAAAAAGGATCATTGGATTAGATACTCGATCTTAAAGTTTGTCATGTCTACTAAAAATTACAGTGATCTAATATTTGGTTTCTGAAAAAAACTGACTTTGAAAAAATAGTGATATTTTGAAGAACAAAAAAATTACAGTTTTTTAAAGTAACATTTTTTTAAAACTGACCATTGGATCACTGTGAATTTTGGCATATATGACAAACATAAGAGAAATATCTAATCCAATAATCAATTTTTCAAAATATGTTTTGCAATTGCTTCTAAAACATTTGACTTGATGCAACTTGTACAAGGTCGACTTGATAATAATAATATATATATATAATAATATATATATATATATATATATATATAGGAAGTCTGAGGTCAGGCCGGCCTCATTTTAAAAAAAATACAGTCACCCCATTTTGGGGGTGATGCAGGTCACAGTTTCACATTTCGACCGTTGGATATTCTATTCAGGCAGTGCTTGTCATGCCTGCAAAAAATCACAGTGATCTGACGGTTGATTTCTGAGAAAATTAACTTTGATAAAAACTGCAATTCAAATAATAAAAAAAAAAAATGACAATTTTTTTCCAAGTCAGTTTTCTCGGAAACCAACCGTCGGATCACTGTGATTTTTTTGCAGGCATGACAAGCACTACCTGAATAGAATATCCAACAGTCGAAATGTGAAACTGTGATCTGCATCGCCCCAAAAATGGGGTGACCATATTTTTTTTTAAATGAGGCCGGCCTGTTATTTGCTCACTTTAGTTAAAGTGAGCAAATGCTCACTAGAGAATTTCTATATATATATATATAGATTTATAGAGATCAGGCCGGCCTGATATTTAATATATGCGGGATGGATTTTGGCCGTTTGATTAAATCAGTGGCTGAGATTTAATATAAAAAAGTAACCCATTTTTCAAAAACATCAATGTTGTTTCTCTCTCCTCTCTCCTCATCATACACGAAATCAGAAAAAGGGTCAGCCACTTCTCTCTCCCAAAAATTCGTTTTCTCTCTCTCTTCTCACAAGCCCGTTCATCGCTGCCACCGGTGAACTCGCCGGAAGGCCACCGTTCTCTACCCACAAATGTTAGGATATCTCTTTCCATCTCACCCGACGCATAGACCCCTTCCTCATCCCTTTTTTTTTCTCATCTCTCTCTATCTACAAGCACAGATCTGAGTTTCCCCTATTTCCTTTTTGCATCTCTCTTGCTTTCTCTCTCTACACCAACGGAGCATTAGGTGCAAGGAGCATCAAGTGGTCAACATCTCTCTCTGTCTCTCTGCAACCACCTGACTTTACATCTCCATATCATATTAAATTTGGTTGTTGCTGAGTGTAGTATAGGGGAGGGAAATGAAATTGTTTTATCTAAAACCCATTGAGGACACCGGTGGGTGTGTAGTGCTAGGATTATGTTTTTTTTTTTTTTTTTTGTTAACTAGGATTACGTTGTTGGACTGTAAATTAGATGAATGATTTTCAGCTCTCTTTGTTGAAGGGCTGTCGAAATGGATAATCTGGTGTGTTTTTTACCTGCAAGTAAATCCCCCTAGTCTTTTTTATTTTTTTACCAACTCCGGAACTCCCTTTTTCTTTTTCTTAATTTTTTCTTCTTTTTTTTTTTTTTGATAGAATAATAACTCTATTGTTCAATAAGAAAACAAGTTTTAAAGTTGATAATCACCCGAGTAATGCCCAAATTCCTTTACAATGTGAATTGTGAAATTACTGTGGCATGAAAAGTGCTCTTCTTTAAAATCAATTAGTTTCTTTCTTTTTAATCACTTACTCTTTTCAGTGATTGGATTGGATTGGATTGGATTGGATAGATAAGGATTAGAATGCTTTTGACATGAGGAGATTCTCTTAATTGTCCAACTGTTTTTTTTTTTTTTTTTTTTTTTTTTTTAATTTTTAATTTTTTTATTTGAAAAAAATGATTTACTTTCTCTAGTTATATGGCTAAGAGATGGTAAGGAATCGCGTAATAGTTGAATTTTGTAGGTGTCTAAAGGTTGTGCTTGCATAGTCAATCAATTCTTTATAACCTCTTTTAGGACTTGGCTTTTAAGATGAGGATTAGACCCGGTTGTATGGCCTCATCTAAAACTCATAATAATGCTCATTATGAGTTGGAATGGTATGTTTGGGATATTTACCTATCAATTAACTTAAACAGAATATTTTGATGATTTCTGAAACCACCAAATTAAGAGCATGGAAGCAAGTATAGTTTGATTCTGGATTAGTCAAATGCACCATTTGTCAAAATTTGAATCTCTTTGACAAATTTGTCAATAAAATTTCAACATTAAATTAACATGCTAACAATTTAAAAAAGGGGAAAAAAAAAAAAAACGATTCCAACATGACACAATTTGAATTTCTTTTGACACAATTTGTCAAGAGCACCATTCGTCCATAAATTGTCTTCATCATCAAGTCTTACAAAAGTGTTTTTTTTTTTTTATTATTTATTTAAAAATGGAACTTAAAAAAAAAATTCTAAAGGATTATGTTTTTTTGTAATATATATATATATATATAAACACACAGCATTATCCTTTTTGCTGTAAATCTTATCCATTTTGGACAATTGTAAAGGCATTTGGGCATTAATCAGGTGATTATAAACTTTTAAACTTGTTTTCTAATTGATCAAGAGAGTTATTATTCTATTAAAAAAGGGAATTACTAAAAAAAAGCCTAGGGGGATTTATCATTTACGCATAGGAAACAGGGGGTTTAATTAAAAAAAAAAAAAAAAAACCAAAATTATCAACTACATTAGCCTTTCAGGGTTTTTTTTTGTGGTAAATAATAAATATCAAAGAAACAACATCCATTTTGGACTAGGGATGTCAATTTTGCGTGTCCATCCGGGTACCCGCCCCGCCCCTATTGGGACGAGTTTGGGGTCATCCTAATAGGGTTAGGGGCAGGTTTGGGATTTCTTTTAAAAACCCTATAGGGTTCGGGGCGGTTTGGGATGAGGGCTTAAAAACCCGCCCTGCCCCGATTATATATGTTTATATATTTTTATTATATTTATTTTATAGGTATTTTACAATTAAGTCCCTCTTTGATAAAATAAAATTTCAATCATGCCCCTTAAGGGGTTTAGTTTATTTTACTCTTAGAAGTATTAATAATCTTTAATGTTCATCGATGTATTTTGTAATTTGTTTTAGTGTTGAGAAAGCTAAAGAAAGTAGAAAGAAAATAGCTTTTGGAAATCACCTCAACTATGCCCAATATTGTATTTGGTTAAGTTGAAAATGATTGATAAGTTAATGTTCAGAGCTCTAGTTTTGTTTCTTTTCTTTATGTTTGTGAGGCATTACTGCACATGCATGCATAATCTTTATAATTTTTTAAGTTTATTTAGTATTATTATTTATATTAGTTTAAAATAAGATATGCACCGCCTCGTCCCGTGTAAATGAGACGGGACGGTAATGGGATGGGATCATTTAAATGGGACGGGAATGAGATGAGATTTTCTTAAATGGGACGGGAATGGGAAAGGGGTGACCCGTCCCAAACCCGCCCCGTTGATATTTACAAACCCGCCCCGTCCTAAACATCCCCATTTTAATTGGTTCTTATTTTTTATGGAGTAACAGCTCAAGATATTTACAGTTCTATTAAAATGAAAAAGGGAGTGGTTAAAAAATAAAAAAAGACCAACAGGATTTATTTGCAGGAAAACAGTGAGTTAAGCAAGGAAAAATAAACACATATAGCGGAAAATCATTCATCTAATTTACAGTACAACAACATAATCCTCACACTAAACACTCACAGGTGTCCCAAACTCGTTTAGGATAAATAGATTCATCTCCTTCCCTTATATTACACTCAGAACAAACCCAAATTAATATCATAGGAAGATGTAAGGTCATGAGGTTGCTTCAAAGCCTACTCGATCTGCATAAAGAGAGAGAGAGCTCTATGCGTGTAGAGAGACAAAGAGGGAGAGAGATGTTGACCACCTTATGCCGTTCGGTCATTGATGCTCCGTGGTTGAATATAGTGCGCATTGAATTGCTTGAGGTATGTTGATTAGCTTCAACAAGATATAACTTCAAATCTATGGAGACAGCACTTAACCATTTGTTAGATATAAAGTATGGTTTAGTTATCATCAAAATTAGGTCAAAGACCTTAGGGCTAACAGGTCTTAATTCCATAATCATCTATTCTC
>JAESVK010069678.1:0-10886 GCA_017140935.1 Hamamelis virginiana
TTGTATAATTTTGTAGTTCATTGGTTTTTGTGAACTTGACTAATAGTTCTTTGAAGTTAAGAAAGAATTGTGTGAAAGCGCAAATGACAAATAAAACACAAACCAACCCCATCCAACACAACAACAAAAAAACAAAGGGAAAATTGGCCAAAGGTCCTCATTTACAAGATTTTCATGTAAAAAGTAATCTCAAAAGTTTTTTATGCCAAAATTCCTTTTGGCATGAATTGGACAAAAATACCCCTCCTTTCCAATAACCTTCAACGTCACCTCCACCCCCATTCGATCGAGTTCATTACGTTGGATCTTGAGTTCACTACGCCGGAAACCACATTTCACTACGTCGGAAATACATTTTACTATGCCGGAATCCCAACTTTACTAAATCGGAACCGGATCACTACGTCTGAAAAAAAAATTTATTTTTTTGTTCCTACATTTTTCTAGCAAGCAAACAAAAATTAATAAAAAAAACTTTTTTTTCTTACATTTTCCAAGCAACCAACAACAAAAAAATAAAATAAAAATAAAAATACAAAAAGAAGTTATTGCTAGAAAGTTGTTACCAGAAAGAGAGGAAATAGCAATAAGGGTATCCATCTGCATCTTCCATTTAGGCCGCGATTCGACCGTCGGCTCAGAGAGACTCAAAGATTTCCATCCTCAAATAGTGATTTAGAGAGCGAAGAGAGATAGCACAGTCCCTCGACTTAACCACACTAATTGCCGGAGCACACTAGTTGATCAATGTATTCAATACTCGAGCCAACGATTAGGAAAAAAAAAAAATCAGATCAAGATTTGTTTGATGTAGCAAAAGAACAACCCCCATCCAATCATGTCCAAAATGTGGTTCACATTCAAATTTGATTTCCTCAAAGCAGACTCAATTACTGAAAAAGTGATTCAAGTGAGCCGACCACATTCAAACCCAAAAATCTCTCTGCGTTACCCGACATAAACCTGTGATTATTTCTGTTGAGAAATATTATTAAAAGAATTAAATTTCAAAACTTTATGATTTTAATATTTTAATATTATTTCAAAACGGCTAGTTTATAACGGCTATAAATGGCTAGTTTTTAAGTCCTATAAATTGAGGCCTCATTTCATATGTTGTGAATAATGATTCATTCTACTCTTCTCATTCTTATCATCTATTTTATTTTCCATAATTATCTATTTTATTGGGCAACTTGTTTGAAGACTGGTTCAACTATCCTCATGGACGTACCCATAAAAGATATAGCTGGAAGCTGTTTGGGATTGTATCTTTGAAGGACTGTTAGCCATTATCAACCTATACGTAGGGGCAAAAGTACCTTTAGGACAGCGTGTATTCACGTGCTTTCCCACAGACCAGCCTTTCTTACTTATTCTTTTAATTTCTTATATATAAATTGTTTATTTATTTTGTTAAGTAGTTAATTGTTAATTGATGATTATATCAAATGGTTTATATTTATGTTGATCTTCAAAATAATCCCAACAATCTAAAGGTACTATTTGACCAAGTATATAGCCGTATATTGTTTAATTTATTAAAATGCTAATTTGTTTGTTAAATTTGTGATTGCACATGTTGGATATGCTAATTTTAGATGCAATCTTCATTGAATACTTCTAGATATTTTAATTAATTCACAATTGTGTTAGTATTAATTTTATATACTTTAGAGACTAATTGTCTTGATTTTATTCTGTTGTTTAAATTTAATATCCAGTTTTATCATCCTTATCTTGGATATAAAATGGATCGATGGTAAAATGTTTTATTTTCTTGAGTTAATAAATAAAAAAAAAATAAAATAAAAAAAAGTAAAAAATAAACAAAAGAAAAACCAAAGTGGGTCTGGATCAAAATCTTCATTTGGCCAATATAATATTTTATTTGACTTAACAAAGGAATGCAAGATAATCATATCTTGTTACTTTCTGTGATGGAAAACAAAAAGGAAAACAATTTTTAATCATATTTAAACATTAATTCTCCCAACTTAGATATAGATCTAAAACCAAAACAATATGCAATTTCATGCCCAAGAGGTACATAGCAGCAATTATCTCAAGAAAGATTTCTTGGCAACTAAATAAGAATCACAATAAATTTGGAAAGATCTCACCAAAATAGGGGCGATGTTCATTAGCCGAAATACCACAGCAGAATGCCCCAAATCTGATCTCCACCGTTCAGATTGTAGATCCTTGAGTCATGAACTTGCCTACTAAATTTCAGCTCAATCGGTCCATGGATGACTGCCGAACTGAGCACTGGATGAAATTTGGACAGAGGTAGAAAAACTGGTTCGTATTTTTTTCTCTCTCTCCCGTTTTGGTGTTTGAATCATGCCATTTTTTTAATTAATCCTACTCAAAAAGCTTCAAAAAGCTTATGGGTTTTATTATTATTAATTTATTATAATTATTATGGATGATTTGAGGAATTCAATTTTTGGTTTCATCAATCTAAATACGCTACAAAAAAAAAAAAAAAAAATGATCAATTGCAGCGGAATTTTCCGTTGCAATTGGGCAACGGAAATAAAACATAACACTATTTATAATAGAAATACTTGAAATTGATGTACATTTAAAGGAAAAGTGATGTTTTATGGGAGACAAATGTGACACAATTACACGTGGGAGTCCTACTATTATTATTATTCAATTTGCTAGAATAATAGTTTTATGCCATCAGACTTTGAATACATGCTGGCAACACACCAAATCTATACTTTTAAAATTAGAAAGTTGTATTATTATTATATTCAAAATTTGACTTTAGAATAAATTAAAATTTTACAGTAGAAATTTACTAACCCTTAGTGGAAATTTATAATTATTATATTCTCGGTTGGCAGCAGCTAGTTTATCCTGTCTTATTAGCCCACTTATTCTAGCATTGAAAGTTGTTACAAATTATTAAATTTTATATTAAATTAAATTTAATGGATTGTTTAAATTTTGATTGCAAATATTGAATTGATTTTATTATTATATAACTATCCGTGAATTGAATTTTGTAATTGTTAATCATTTTATTAACATCACCTTTAGTTCACTTACCTTGTAGTGTAATCTATTAAGATTAAACATAACACTATTTATAATAGAAATACTTGAAATTGTGAAATCACAATTACTGCACATAAAGTATTATTTATCTGGTACTTGTCTTAATTTACATATCTTACTTAGGTGTATAGTGGTAGAAAATGATATTTACATTTGGTATATACAAATATTACAAATATTTCCACAACTTAAATCTTGAACTTTGAAACAAGTGTTTGAAGCTTAGAAACTTCAAATATTCTCGGATCTTTGAGATTTCATTCTCCTATGGAATCGCTTGGAGACTTGGGTCGGTGATGCATCCTGACTGGTTATTATATGACCAACAAAGTCTTCTTTGAAGCGTATATGGAGCTGACTGTTTAGAGATGCAAGTTGTGGCGGCAACAACGACACAACTATAATCTACCTAAATAGCCTTATAAAGGTTCTTTAGTTATCTCATCGAAAAGCATATTTAGGAGATCCAGGCAGTGGTCCATTATCATAACATTATAAAGAATCTTTAGTTATCAATGAGAAAATAAGTTGATTATTCTCGTTTCTTCTTATGAGTTTTCTTTTGCTAGAAGGGCGGATAAAACGAGAATATTTATGGCTGAGTGGCTGAGGATACTTCTCAAATATCATCATGATAAAGATGAGATCACGATGAAAATGAGGAAAAGCAAGATTAATTTAAAAATAAATAAATAAAAATCAAATTTCCTTAATTAGGAAATTATAGTTTCGGATCATCTTTCAAGGTGTTGTCCTACCCTTAAGATTTTCTGTATAGCTTAGTTAGCTATGACAGAAGAGAGTGAGCGCGAGGTAGTGTAAACATCTTACGACTCTAATGAATGCTGTTTTAGAGCCTGAAACAGCAGCTATAAGGACTAGGAAGCCAGCAAGATGAATGACATGATAAAAAGTGATATAACTTCTCTTACCACATGTAACGGTGAAGATTGAAGCTAACACAAATTTCTAATAGGTGAGGAAAAATAGAATCACTTCTAAGGGTAGTGATAGAAGAAAGTTTTTCTTTAAATTTTATGAATGAAGTTAAAAATATATTTTGAACATAAATTTTATGCATCGGTAGAATATGAAAAGGGATTTCATGAATCAAAAAGAGATGCTGCATAGTGTTGGCACACCAAAAAATCGGCCATCAGTTTTTGACCGAAATATAAAGAAAAGAGTTTTGGCTGAGTTTGAAGGAAAGGAATTTCGGCCGTAAGGAAAAAATAATATAAATCGGCCAAATAGATCGTTGGCCACCCTGAAGAAATCAGCCAAGTGGATTGTTGGCCATCCTAGATATAGTTTAAACTAAAATTGAAAGAAGGAAATTTCGGCCGTAAGGAAAAAGTAATAAAAATCGACCTATGAAGAATCGGCCACCCTAAAAATCGACCTATGAAGAATCGGCCACCCTATAAATCGACATATGAAGAATCGGTCACCCCAGAAATATCGGTCATACGGCCATCCCCTATTTTTAAGGAGAGAAGTCAGTTTAGTGGAGGTCATGGTCTGACACGTGTCAGCATCTGAAGAGAACCAATAAGTTATAACCGCCAGAACGTGGGAAATGGAAGATGACTTGAGAAGAAAATGGATAATGGGCCAAAAACATGGGCAGACACTTGTCATCTAAATAGCCAAAGCTGCATTCCTATAAAAGCCAAAAGAAGTCAAGAAGAGGGACACACGACAATCAACAATCAAACATCAATTACTTTTATCTTTATTTGCTTTCAACCAATTTACTTTCCTAGTTTAAGAGTACTTTATTTCATTTTTGTGGTCAAGTTGTATTCGATCCGTTTTCTCTTCGAATTTTCATCATTTGCAAGGATATTAATCAAAGGAGCTTACGAGGCCAACAATGGTATGTCTCTTGTGATTTGTATTTTTGTTTAAATTCCTTCAATTCCATCATATTTTCACACTTCAAGGCACACACGTCTTTGCATTCAAAGACCCCAGAACCTGCAACCGCCTTGATTGCAGTTGGCACGCCCGCATGATAAACTGCCAGGCCGAAGTGCTCATACCTAAAGATCATAGAAAATTTTAGGGTGAACACATAGAAACAAAGGATATAAGGATAGATTGGAATGAGTAGATGGAAAGAGGATAGCCAAATTTATAACAAAAAATTTTGACTATTCACTTGTCTGGAAAATTCAAATTGATTTAAAACGTCTGTAATATAAATGAATTACTTTTTGAAAATTTGGTGCAAAGACTGTTTACCTTTTGACGAAAGAGAAATTTTCTAAAAACGTATTTAAACTGATTTGAATTGTCGGTAATGCAGACAAAATTACTTTTTGAAAAATGAGTGCGAGAACTGTTTACTTTTTGACAAATGATCGATTTTCTGAAAAACGCATCTGCAAACACTGTTGCTGGATTTCTTTATTCAAAAGTTGGATTTGTTTGAACAACAATGGATTTCGTTATCTGAGATTAATGTTTTAAATACTCTTTAGAATCGCATTCTACATCATTCGTTCATCAAAACTCTCTTGATATTTCTAAAATTTTTGCTATGGCATCCTCATCTTCCATTAACACGGTTCCTGATTTAAATGAACCTTTGGATGCTCAACGCCCTCAACCTTTCGTTGTTCCTTCAACTGAATGGATGCTTGCGCAAAGGTCTGATACAAAAGTTTTATATGAGTCTTTTGCACTCTGTTCAAGAACTACAAGTTCTGTTCAAAATATAACTCTGCGCCTAAGAGCTAGGACATCAGAACTGCAAGCCAGAACTGCAGAAGTTGAGAGTCTACAACATTTACTCAGGAAGACTCAAAAGAAAAATAGGATACTAACATATGATAATAGAGAATTAAATCGTACGCTGGATTCTTATGCTAACGAATTGAATCCAAAGATTACAGAGTTAGAGAAGTGTAAAGAGCAGATTAAAGAAGCACATGATAAAATTTTAGATAAATTACAAAAAGTGCCTGCAAATGTTGCTTCTACTTCTCAATATAATCCTGCTCTGTGATGTATATGAATAATATTTCAATTTTTATTATTTGATATTGTCGATATTTGTTATCTCTCTGATATATATAACTCCATATCATAAACATGATATTTGAAGATATGTAAAGCAATAAATGTGACCTCCTTTGTATAATGTGTAATAAATGATTAGCAAGCTTGAAGTGAAATAGACCTATATGTGCAACACATTTATTAAATATTAAATTTGATGTTTCAAAAAGGAAAAATTGAATTTTGATGGACATGGTAAACGCATTGTTACTAAGTTCGGGAGTATCTGAGAATTTATGGGGGAAAAAATACTTATTGCTTGCTTTATACGTAACTAGATTACAGTTAAAGATTTTGAAAAGACTCTTTATGAATTATGGAGGAATATAGCTCCCAGATTATATATCTTAAAAATGTGGGGGTTTACACAGTGATGAAATGAAATTGTGGTTTGCATGTGATCTAGAAAAAATAGCAAAATGCTTAATTTTTATTTATGCAAATGTGATGCATAATATAATGCTCAAGTTGTATGTCATTTCTAATATTGCTTATGAAATGATTTTATGATAATATATGTCATGTACTTCTTTGTTTGAGTATCTAAGTGAAGAGAAATTGCTCTGGGAAATTTATTCACTCTTAAAATATTTGATCATTTTGTTGATTATTAAGAAGTACAAAATATGATGCAAAAAATGGGTGCAAGTTGTTCAATTGTTACAGATCATGAAGTACTAGAACGCGAGATGTATCAAAAGTTGTTCAAGTCAGCTTTGCCATCGTCTTCAACATATTTATAGAGTGGAAAATAGCAATAAAAGAAAATTATTATATGAGCAAACACCCATACCAGAGTGGAAATGTGCAATAAAAGAAAATTATTATATGAGCAAATGTCTCAGGATTAGCATGAGTGCTAAATCCAAATCCATCAAGGAGGATAGTGCTTAAGCCCACAGCGAGTCACCAATGGAAGTAACCCAACCTTTGTGATTGGAGATCCCGTGAAGAAGGTTCACCTAAGTGAGAAGTCGTCGTGAGGCCGCGACTATGAGGTTTGGGCTGACCTCTATGAACTCTCATGATATCAGATACAAGCGCATGACCATTAAGAGCGCTAACCTGCGAACCACGTCTCATAATACTATGTGTGTGACATGTTGAAGTTTGGTCCAAGAGGTCTAGTTCAATACTTTGTATACTATGATTTCTCAAATGGAAGCTGTCAACACTAAGTGTAGGTTCAAGTCTTGGAGACACCTATACCCATTGCATAGTATTTAAGTTGCCCTATATTTTTGTGTTTCTATATATATGGAGATATATTTTAAAGTTTTGAAATTTGTGGGGGATTGTTGAGAAATATTATTAAAAGAATTAAATTTCAAAACTTTATGATTTTAATATTTTAATATTTTAATATTATTTCACAACGGCTAGTTAACAGTTAGTTTATAACGGCTATAAACGGCTAGTTTATAAGTCCTATAAATTGAGGCCTCATTTCATATGTTGTGAATAATGATTCATTCTACTCTTCTCCTTCCTATCTTCTATTCTACTTTCCATAATTATCTATTTTATTGGGTAACTTGTTTGAAGACTGGTTCAAATATCTTCATGGATGTACCCATAGAAGATATAGTTGGAAGTTGTTTGGGATCGTATCTCTGAAGGACTGTTAGCCATTATCAACCTGTACGTAGGGGCAATAGTACATTTAGGACAACGTGTATTCAAGTGCTTTCCCACAGGCCAGCCTTTCTTACTTATTCTTTTAATTTCTTATACATAAATTGTTTATTTTTTTTGTTAAGTAGTTAATTGTTAATTGATGATTATATCAAATAGTTTATATTTATGTTGATCTTCAAAATAATCCCAACAATTTCCACTATTTATATGTTTAACGAATAACATTTTTTTTTCTGTTTTTGAAATTCTGTTGCTAAAGTCTGTCTTTCAACCGTATCTTTGTTTATTTTTTCCTCTTGTTCTTCTTCTAGGTGTTAAAGATTTAACTTTGGGGGCTTGAGTGGGCTAGAGAGTTTTAGAGAAAGAGAAAATATTGTGTAGAGATAATTTTGGGTTGCTTTACAAAGACATAGAGAGCAACAACATTTGGGGTTGCTTTACAAAGACTTTAATACTTCTGGCCCTTTTTGTGAGCTAATGGCTTGGAAGCATTTTTAAGATCAGAGAAAGGTAAGCATTCAAAATATTTCTCTCGGAGGTGGTGACGAAGAGATGCTTAAGTCGAAGAGTTGCTCAAGTCGAATCCACTACTGCGGTCTGTTGCATCTTTAAGGGGCAGTTTCGTGACTTACAAATATATATTTAGAAAAAAAATAGGACCTTAGGCAATAAAATATTTCTAAATAGGACTTTTGAAAAAAAAAAAAAAACTTTAGGAGGACTTTTGCTAATATGCAAATTTAAAACAGGGCTTTTGGGCAAATAACCCAAAAACGAAAAACCCCCCAAAAAAAAAATTAAAAAAAATCATGAAGTGTTTAAGAGCACCCCATTAAATGTTGTTCAGTTTTAGAGAAAATTTTTAGATGGGTGCCAATATCGACTACATTCACTAAGCTCATCATTCAACCCTTGAAATGAGTTAGATTTATTCAAGGCCCGCTCTAGAATTTTGGGGGCCGTAAGCAAACTATTAAAATGTGGCCCAACATATATTGACAAAAATAATACATGTAAAATATTTTAGTATACATTGTTTTTCTTTTATCTACCAATATCTATAGAAAGATTCTGGAGAGAATTTAAATATTTATATTGATGGATATATCAATAATCTAAAAGGAAAGATATATTGGGAGATATATCGAAAGAGAAAAGAAATCATTATCAATTTGGAGAAATGATCAAAATTAATGCTAAAATGTGGAAATTTTAATAGAACTTTAAAAACAATAAAATAAGTTAGTCTTATGGCTTCCCTCATGACCTTTTTGGTGTAGTTTTGATGATAATAATCATGTCTTGCGAGCTAATGTGTTTATCTAGTGATGCAAGGCTCACACTTGTTGGAACTATCTTGAATGCATCAAAGACTAAAGCAGGATACAAGCCAAGCACCTGGGTTGAGCTTACACCTAGCTCATGGTGACTCAAGCTCAAAAAAGAATCAAGAAGACTCAGGACATCTCAGGATATTGTATTTTGTTTATCTTTTGTATTATGAGTGTCATAGGATTAATTGTAAAGCTCTTTAAATTGTTAAAGGCTAAAATGACCATAGTTTGACCTTAGGAGATACCCATCATCTTCTTGGACTTATAGTTCTTTGGTTAACTACCTCTTAGTGATTGGTGTTTGTTTTAATGTTGGTAAATATGGTCTCTTGCTTTCTTTCTATCAAACTTCGTTTTTCTTCAAAATCTGGCAAGGCTGTTCGAATGGACCTACAGAGGCGTTCGAATGACGGTCCTTGTTTGAATGGGACAAAGGCTATATTTTGGAGGACTTAATCGTTAGAACGAAATTAGGATTTTCATTGAGACCGTTCAAACGGGACCTTAGTTTGTTCAAATGCGTGTCATTTTTTTTTTTAATTTCAATGGTTAGTTCGTTCGAACGAGTCTCGGGGCATTCAAACGGGTCTCAGGGCCTTCGAATGACGTACACAGATTTCTCATAACTGGTACATTTAATGTCCCCAACTACCTTATTTGTGATTAGATAAGTGGGAAATGGCTCTATTTGGCTAAAAGGCTATATAAGCTCTCTTCCTTCTTCATTCAAACATTACCAAGAGCATTTATTCAAATCCTCCAAAAAGAAATCACTCATCCTTCATCATTACTCTCTCAACTACCTCTCAAAGAGTATTGATTTGTGATTAACAGTTGAAGAGCTATTAGTGTGAAGACTGCTTAATTCAGAAGATATGAAGTGTACATAAGTTATTCCACACAAGCAACATACGAGAGCCAAAATATATTATTCCAAGTATCATACGGAGTAATTGCTTTCCTCAATTATGTAAAGCGAGGTAGAATTAACATCACATGTAACCCAGAAACAAAAAGGAATTCAATATCGATAATTTGATTACGAATGCTGGTACAAATGCCAAGAGTAGTTGAAGTAAATGCAAAACAGTGAAAATAGAATAATATTCAATACAACAGTCACCCAAAATAGAATAATATTCATAGTCCGTATTTTAGTCACTGTAATTTTTGGCATGCCTGTCATATAAATAGGAAGAATATTCAATCCAACAGTTAGTGTTTTAAAATACCCATTTTATATTGGCCAAAAGGCCAAATAAAAAATTGGAGGCTTGGTTTGGCCACCCAAAACACCACCGTTTTGCTAAGCGACATGTTGCGTGCTCAGTTGCCAAACCAAAGGCTATTAAAACACTGAAAATAGAATAATAAGCATAATTGGAGTATTTTTAATTGCAAAAGTCTTTTTTTTTTTTTTTGTCAAAACACCAATGTGGATTGAATATTTTGAGAAATTTACCATTGGATTGATAGTTTTCTTACACAAGTTATACATACCAAAAATCACATTAATCCAACAGTCAGATTTTAAAAAATCTCCCCGTAAAAAACTACGATTTTTCTAATTACCGTTGGATCACTGTGATCTTTTGCATACATGATATACATAAGAAAAATATCTAATCCAACGGTTGATTTCTCAAAATATTCGACCTACATTGGTGTTTTGAAAATTGATGGTAGAAATAATGGTAAGGAAAACGTGACCCCCACACACACACAAATATATATATATATATATATATATATATATATATATATATATATATA
>JAESVK010069679.1:0-53813 GCA_017140935.1 Hamamelis virginiana
TGACCACGTGGAGATGATCTGGGAATTTAGCTAGCATAAAAATAGGAGAATTGGTTAATATGTAGAGCTAGCTAATTAGGAGTTCAAGATAAATAGGACACGTGGCAGAAGTCTAAGCTGATTAGAGACTAAGTCAAAGAGGAGATAGAAATGGGACACATGGCAAGCTATTAGAGGAGATTAAATTGAAAGTTGGTTACAATTTGGATAATGGCTAAGGAGGTTCAGCCATAGTAGAAGACCACGTTTGGGAGGAAGCCTCACAGCCACGTTCTACTCATCATGGAGCCTCAATCAAAGTAATGGAGATCATGGCTAATGGAGATCATGGGGAAGCCATGATCAGAGAATGGAGCAACATGGGATGGTTATTGATCATGGAGGAGCAGTTTTTTCCAGCCATAAAGCTATAAAATGAAGATGAAGTGCAACATTTCAAAACCCAGCAACTTCAACAATCAAACGTCAAGTATCAAGACTTGCAATTTTCTTTCAATCAACTTTGTTCTAGCTTTCAATTTCGTTTAGTTATTGTATTTATTTTTGTATTTACTTCTGCATCCAACATCAATTTCATTCAAGCACCTATCATGACTTTCAGTGGATTGGTAAGCTTAGCATCTGTAAGTATTTTAATTCTGTCAATGAAGGTTAAGTCCTTTTCAATTTGATCTATCTTATATATCTTTACTATTGTCTACTAATTGTAATTTCCTGTTTAAATCATTCGCTTTAAAGACCCATAGGAAGTAGTACCCCTGACTTCCCCATAATCGCCTGATCGTAAATATAGCGACCTTCTAGGCCTTGAGATCACCGGTCTCAAGTTTTCACCTGCCTAGTTAGGTGCTTGGGGTTGTGTTCAAACGATCTCCGGACTTTAATTAGTCCTGGCACGCCCGTACACACGCACATCACGTGACGAGAGATTTTTAGCCGAACATAACCACCTCTCAATTAACTTCCACTAATAACTTGCCACATGTCCCATTGCTATCTCTTAATTTGACTTGGTCTCTAATCAACTTAGACTTCTATTAGAATCTTGCCACGTGTCCAACCAAATCTGTTAACTTGATTTATCTGATAAACCCCAATTAAATGTCACATGTCCAATTCTAATTGGCCGACATTTTTTAGCGTGAACAGGATGCATTGAATCCCCGATGGTTCACAAATAGGTTTTAAAATCTTTTTTGAAAATAATTCTTAATTCTTATTGCTTTAAAATAATTATAAGAATGTCATTAAGAAAATCTATAAATAGGAATTCAAATTCAGCATTTTCTTCACCAAAAGCTCTCAAATTCTCACTGAACTCTTTCATTCTCTCAATTTCTATTCTTAATTATTAATATCTCTCTCTCGCAATTTGATTAGACAATTTTATCTGTACGTGTCGTATATCGTGAGATGACGTGAATACATTACGTAGTTTTGTCCATTGACGACTCAGCGTTTCCGACTTTCCGCTCTCCAATTCATTGCAACTTTTGTGTATCGAATTTATTAATTCATCGCAATTTCTTGAGTAATATCTTAATTTACTTTATTTATATGTCTATTTTGTTTTTTAATTAAAATAAAATATTATTTGTCAGTTTAATTGAATTGCATAGATGAGAAGTATGAATTATCCAATAATATTATATGTTTATTAAATGGCTCATAGTAATATTAATTATCCAATAACCATAGATGAGAAGTATGAATTGCATGAAATAGAAATTGAATCCTTAGGTTCCCCTAACCCCACACCCCACCAAATTCCTACTCACACTGCACATACTGCCACGGCCGGTCCCGAGGTTAGGAAGGCCAAAAGTGAACTTTTAAACTGGGGCTACTAGGTACTGACAAAAAAAAAAAAAAATTGCATGTAATATATTAAAACTACATACTATTTTTTTAATTTACTTTACTAGCAATAGTACAAATTTTGGATGCAAGAGAGATGGGTAAGAAGTGGGAAGTGAAGTAAGTAAAGGGTTTTGAAAATTTTCAAAACAAATGAACCCACGTGAGGGAGGTTATAGGTAAAATGAAGACAAAAAAATAAATGGCCCACATATTTTTTTTAGTAAGAAAGGAGACAAAGGGACCCACAATTTTTTTTCTAATCCAAAAGAGGCCCAATCATAAGTTGCATGGAAAAATTGGGGGACCTTAATTATTTTTGCATAAAATAGCTAGGGGCCCTAAGCAGTTGTTTCCCTAGCTTACAGCCAGAGCCAACCCTGCATACTACATCAACATCTAATACTAGCTCATCTTCCATGCCCAAAAAATCAAGTTCGGAATTATTTTGAGAAAATATAAGTTAAAAACTCTAACAATCAAACAGAAGTTAAAGCAAAATGTAATATGTTATGGCACTGTTTGGATTTGTTTTTCATAAGTATTTATTTACTTTTTAAAAAATTTGCAATATATAATTTCTTATAAAAATTTTAAAAAAGTAAATAAGTACTTATAAAAAATAAATCCAAACGGTGGCTATATTTTTAATGGAAAATTATTTCGAGTGCATATTTTAAATTTAGTTATATAAGATGAACTGCATATTTTATCTGAATCGGTTGAAAAGATTAAAAATGTTGTTCGTAATATTAATATATTCTTCACAAGCAATATATGAATTGTACAAAAAAATGTGGTAAATCACTTAATGTCAAAAGAAAAAATATACCCATTGAGTGGAATTCCACTTATGAACTTTTAAAATTAGCAACAAAATATAGAAAAGTTATAGACTTATATATATATATTGTGTGGAATGACTTTCAAACGTTCGTAATTGTTTAATATTTAGAAGCACCGACAGAGGAAGATTGGCTAATTGCAAAAATTGTAAAAGAGCTTTTAGAAGTTTTTGATAGTTCAAAAAAAAAAAAAAAAAAAAAAAATAATATTTGTTTAATATTTAAACAATATTCAGAATTTAATATTTTTTAAAATGTTTTACAAGTAACGAGATTAAAATTTGATAAATATTAGCCAAAAATTTTATAATAGGCACTATCATGGACCCTAGGGTTTAAGTTTTATGGCTTAGAAACGTGGTTAGGAGTAATATTATATGACTCTAATAATGATAAGATTCAATAAATTCGAGATTATTCAAATTGAATGATTATTATAAACATAATGTATGTCACGATAGGACACCTTCTATAGTGCACAATACAAGCTAAGCGCAACCTCCTCCTCCCTACTAGGAGGAGCTCTTCAAATATTTAAAAGTAGAAAACTACGTACAATCTACTTCTACAGTTGCCATTACTGAGCTACAGTACGTGTTATCTTCATCAACCTACAATTGATGTTGATGATGAAGGTTTTAATATTTTACATAAATTTCCTGTGCTTTCTATCATGGCACTTTATATTTTATCTATTCCTGCATCTACTGTTGCATCCGAAACTGCTTTTAGTGCAAGTGGTCGTGTCATATCTGAAACACGCGGTAGCATGAACCCAGAGACTGCAGAAGCACTAATTTGTTTGAAAGATTGGAACCTAGCACATAAAAGAAAGCAAGATGCAGAGCAAGAAGAAGCACTTACAGAATACTTATTGAATTTCAAATTATCAAGGCCATCATGGATTTGAGATAGCTCTGAATCTGAGCGTGGAGGATAAAGAATTAATTTATTATTATTATTATTATTATTTTTTTATTAATAGAGAAGTGCAAATGATTGACAGATGTGTATGTGCCAACCTAGGATGTATTCATCCTGCAGTGATGCAATCCCTTATCACTTGATTAGATAATTAGATTATGACTTAATTGATTGATTATTTTTTTTTCCATTTAATAAAGCTCAAATATATATATATATATATATATATATATATATATCTATGTTACCCTTATAAGAGTAGAAAAGTTTGCCTTTAAGATGTTACTGTTCAAATCGTCGAACGACTTCGATTTGCGTCCTCCCAGCACATAAAACGACGACAATTGCTGAAATCTACCCAAATTTAGGAATCTGAAGAATCCCAATTTATTAAGCACTGTTCATTATGTCAAAAAAACCTTCCCCGATATTTTGCTTTCTTCCGTACGAAACCACCTGGTTTTGTTTGCTTGTTACAGGGAAAATATCAAACAAATAATATTTTGCTTTTCCCCCCTGCGAAGCCGCCTGCGCTTCTTTGCTTGTGTTAGGTAGCTTGTACCATAGCCTTTTTGCCCATCCTTATCTCACAGCCTGTATTGCAAAAAATAAAACTCTCATTTGCCTCTCTCTTCTGTCCATATCCATAGCAAACTGCGTTTATAGCTTCTTTAACTCTTTCTCCTCTCTTTTTCTGTTGAGGATGATGTTCTTCAGGTTTCTCGCGGTGATACTTTGCAGTGCGATTTTATGCTCTTATTCTTCGTTCCGTTCGTTTTTTTTTAGTTTAATTGTTATGTTTTTTTTTTTTTTCCCTCTGCTGTAAACCATTTATCTTACTTTTGCTTCGCTTCATACAGGTTGTTGAAGAAGGTCTGCAATGTGATTTATTGGTGGGATTCAGTGATAGGTTATGAATATTTCCCAATATCTTTGTTCTTAAAAAAATATTTATTTTTCATGCTCTATTGTTTCTTTATTTGAACTGGAACTTTTTAATTTTACTTAATTCTTTTTGTACCTGTCCTGTGGCTATTTTATTTATGCATTTAAATACAAAAAAAAAAAATTTTGTTCATCGTCTATGTTTGTAATTTGTTGTTGGCTGCAAACCCCTTATTTTGTCCTGTTCTTTGCTTCATCCAGGTTCCAGAAAAAGTTATCTCACGTGATTCGACCTCGGAATTGTTGGATAGGTCATAAATTTTGATTATCTTGATTCTTTGTGTATCTATGTTTTTATTTTATCTTTGTTCAATATATTCCTTCTGGAAAATTATTTATGTTCAATAATCGGTTTTATATATATTATAATGCTCTTGAATATTTTTTATTTTAATATATCTAAAAATATATGTATACCTCACATGTCCTAATGGTTAGTACTCTCCGAGGTTTCCCTTTCTTTATATTACATATTCGTATTTAAATTATATTCGAATGTTTTTTGCTCATGGGTAAACTCATTTATTTATGATTAGTTTGTTCCTCTTGTATTTTCTATCGTTGCTTTTTAGAAAAACTGGATAAAAATTAAATTGCTTTTAATTTATTCCGGTTTTTTTTTCCCCTCTTTATTTGTTATTTTCTTCTTAATATATTAAGAAGGTAAGAATATTTAAACAAATTCAGAATCTTATTTTAATTAAACCATTATTGTTTAAACATATTCTATTTTTGTGTATATCAATTGCTCATGTCAAATTTTTTTACTGCAAATTATTTATATCATCAATTAAATAGTTTTAGTCCAGCTTCTATGAACTTAAATTTATAAGCAGTTTGGTACAGCCATGTTACTATTTTTTTATTAATATTTTCGCCTTTCATTTCCTCATTATGCTATGTTTTGAAAGGGAAATACTTTACTTTCGATTTAAAGATGAACATTGTCTTAAGAGCCAATTTATATTCATGAATTGAAGCAAAAAAATTCCATAAATTTCCTCTTTCTTTTATTCGATTTTGCTACTTACCTTTTGAAATTGCTTTTTTATATAAGCAAGAATGTCAGCTTCAATATTAGAAGTTCCAGCAAATTTGATTGGAGAAGAAATCATTGGCCGTTTGGTTAAAGAAGAAAAAGGGTTTATCTGGTTCATGCGACTGAAAATGACGTATGATTATAAATGTTATTACATTTCTTTGGTTTCTTTTGACACCTATTCTATTATACAGTATTTTTAATATATTTTCCTCGGGCTGTTTTTCAGGTGCAAATTTTTTGACCAGCTGAAATTAGGCAATGAGGTTCTAAGATCTGTGAACTTTAATGATGCATATTGTTTCAGGCAATTTCCTGTAACAACCTATGTAAAATTTGTGCAAGAGTGTGCGGATGCTGGAAACGTAGATGCAAAATATTTCGTAGGCACAGTGAGTCCTTCTATTAAATTTTCCCTTGTATTCTCTTTGGCAAGTTATAAGACATCTTTTTTATTTTATACTTTATTCTTCACAATTTATTTTTGGTAAAATATTATTTCCACAGAGTTTTATCTTTTGCTATGGAGACATTGCTCGAGGGCTACAAATTTTAGAAGAAGCCTATGTTATGTCGTCTACTATCCGATGCTTATATTTTGCGGATTTAGTCTACGCTCTTGCACTTGGCAGTATGATGGTTTGGTCAAAAAAATCCCGTGGTGGTGAATTGTTTCAAGAATTGTTTGGAGAAAATGATTTTAGATTACATTCATTGAGAAGTGACTTATATTGGCGGTTGCTTAAAGCAGGAATAGGAAATTACCAGTTACCTTTTGTTTCTTGTTATTGTTCGAATGAAACTACTCCGTGCTATGGGCGATGTGTGGAAGCTAATCCAGTGTCACTGTCATTTTATAATAGATGCTGTTATGGTTGTTTGGCTGTTAAAGAGTATTGTCGTGTCAAAGAAGATTTGTATCGATTTGTTATTATATATGATATGTGATGGATTATGTACATGTGATAATATCATCTTCTCTGATTGTGCTTGTAGCAAAAACTTTATATAAACATGATATTTTGGAAAGTTTATATGCACAAATATTTGTTAATCATTAATATTGTGTTATTTCATTATTTAACAAATTGATATAAATGACTTTAGTATATATACGTTGGTTTTAATCATATGAACTTGATATATTCATTGATTTATCTTCATCAGATCTTTTTTTTTAATATTTAAATCACCCTCTATTATTTGACAACCTTTTGCCTAATGTGGTGATACCTTTGTATAGTCACAGGATCTCTAAAACTTTTTTTCCAAACAAATTTGTTAATTCTGAATATCACCTTTTATATATATACTTAGATATATATATATATATATATATCAAATATATGCAAATGACTTTGTTGTCTTTTATATATATATATATAGATATAGATATATAACAAATAGATTCAACTGACTTTGGTGTATATATTTTGATTATAATTATACGAACTAAACATAATTAATAATTTGAAATTCTCGATTTTGAAAATATATTTTCTTCAATTAAGAATCATCTGTAATATATATATATATTTTTATATATGAATATTTATCTATATATATATATACTACTCTTATAAGGGTAACATAGATTTTTTTCTCCTATATACTTGAATATTGCATCAGTTATCTTCTTATTTTTTATTCATAGATAATGTATATCTCAAATTAACACTAACATATTAGTCCACTCGAAAATCAGTCTAAGCTTTCCTCTTCAAAAATTTAACCAAAAAACTGTGGAAAACATTTAGGAGGAGAATTTATTTACAAAAAAACGCTCTTGAATAAAACAATACTTTACTTGATATAGGTCATAAAAGTATGGCATTTTTTTTTTTTTTTATCTTTTGTATTTAACTGCTCTATGTTTTCATCAGTTTTCCAACATCTTGACTTTACATCATTTTTTTTCCTAAAATAAAAAGGGTTTCCAGCAGAAAGGTAATTTCGAAGTGCATTCCTTTGTTTGTTATTTTACTTATTTAGCCTTCAAATTTTTGTCTTTTGCAGATAACTGATTTCAAATATATTATGATGCTATATTTAACAAATATAATCATAAAGGATCATTTCTTTTGTAAACAGGGTAATTGTATTAGCTTATTTTTAAAAACATAGATGAAGTTGTTTCTATATATATGTGTGTGTGTATCTATATGTATGTACGTGATAAAAGAATTTTGTGATCATTTCTTTAAATTGTTTCCTGATAAAAACTACAGCAAAACAAATTATTCAACCTCCACTAAAATATGCAATAAAAAAATATATAAGAAAAGCAATGTTACATCAGAAAAATTACAGTTATCAACATTCACTTTGAGTGTGCAGGAAAACACGCATATTTATAAAGTTACATTTCAAGTAATAATTTCCTATATTTTTTCGTAGATATACATTATCATCTTAATGTACTCATTCTCAAATAATCAATATGATTATATTCTTACTTTTCTTTTGCTTTTTATAGATCTCGTGCAAATTTAAATATGGATTCTCTCGCTCTAAAAATAATTGATCGTGCATCCTATATAATCACAGCTAACATCGTCTCGTTCAAATTTTAAACGGGAATATTGTTGCCGATATCTGCACTTAGCAAATTCATCATTGATATAACGTCGTCAGCTCAGATCTATCTTGACTCCTCAAAGTATACAAAGTTATTGATCTGATTGTATTTTCCTTTCTCAAGGTACAGTAAGCTATCGACCTAGGTATATTCTTCTTTGTTAAAATAAGAACTAATTAAAGTCTGTAGAGCTCTTTCAGCTACTTACTTAATTAATCTTTATTATAAAAAAAATTGTATATATATCCCCAGCAAACATTTCATCGGATCTGCGATTTAGATTTTTTCCCCACCAAATTGTGTGAAATTAACTGTACCTGCAAATATTCAATCCAAATTCATGACTTTCATATGGATTTTAAATTGTTATGATTGAATAATAGATTATACCTATAGACATAATATTATATATTAAAAATCACAATTATCCAATACTTTATTCAATATATTTTGTGTTTACGGGCCAATGTTACAACACAAGATATTATCATTCGGTACAAAGTCTTTGTCTATTAAGCACCTACTTCGATAAACATAAAGACTTCAGCATACACGCACAAACCGATCGATGATAGCAGAATCTAATCATTTGACTAATGAATGCTGTAATAGAAAAACCAACTTTCATTCTAACATTAAATTATTTTTCATTTATATCTCCACTAAAGTATCATCTATTCATGTGATTCCTCTATGTCTAAAATACCAAATTGAAGAAATAAATAAAAGGAAACCCTAAATTTATACACAATCAAATCAAATTTAAGAATAGATCTATCAACAATTGTGGCATTTATGCAAACCTTATACTGATATAAGAAAATAAAATCATTTCTCTATAAACATATACATGTACACATATATATTATATTTATGAATGTAATTTTTTAAAAAAATATGTCTATAAATATATCTATATATATATACAATCGTTCTATTAGGAGGTCCACCTTACATAACCTTACATAAGACCCCCTCCATATGGCCAATTTTTTTCAATGGTCCATAAGTCCATCTTCTATATGTCATCCTTGTAAAAAATCATAATAATCCGACGGTGCATTTCTAAGAAAAATGACTTTAAAAAAAATTAGATTTCAAAGAAAAAAAATGACAACTTTTATCCAATTTTTTTCAAATACATTTTTCTTATAAACCAGCCATCTGATCACTGTGATCAATTTCATATATTATATCACACTTAAACTATCAAATAAATATTTCATTTATTTCTCGACAAAATATAAGAAAAACAATTAAAAACATGTGCAGAATAAAAATATAAAAAAAAAAAAAAAAATTCTCTCTCTGTACTTCTCTTCCAAACAATATCAAAAAACAGTGACCGTTTGACACCCAAAAAAAACGGTGGAAAAAAAATTATATATATATATATATATATATATATATATATATATATATATATATATATATATATATATATATTTTATTATGTATCTTATCTTAATCAGAAAATAGGTATACCTTATCCATTTCATATATTATATATTTATTAAAATAATATAACCATACTTGATTTATTTTTCAAGATAATATAAAAATTAAAACTCAAAGTAGTATAAAATAATAAGAATATGTTATATAGTTAAAACATACAAAATGTAGCTTAAAGTCTCATCCCTGCTTAAAATATAAATTTTTAAATAAAAAAAAATCCTTGATAAATATTAATTATAATAAGAATACATTGTTTAAATAAAAAATTAAAAGAACAAATTTAATTTTTAAAAAATTCTCATCTATTATGGTAACCTTTTATAAATTTCTGATTATAATATAGCTCTGTAACAATTAAAAGAGCATATATATATATATATATATATATATATTCACATACTAACAATAATAATTATATCAAATATCGACATACTTAATCTATAAATATAAAATGTAATCAATTAAATTAGAATAACACTCACCCAATTAAAACATATTTATGTAAAAAACTATTAACATTTACATTTCATCGATAATTTTTACAGTGTACCATCTACGGTACAGACAAAAATATAGAAACAACATTAAAAAAAACTTAAAAACTACACAAACAAAGTATATACATTACAAGAAGATACAAAGTCGATATTGATAGAAGTCCACTTCTGAAAATAAAACCACAAAAAAGAAGCTATTTAACAAGACACCTATTAAGACTCACAGCACATTATACGAAATTTAAGTAAACGAATGTCCTTTTTCTGATAGCTTTCATCAAGCTCAATTATACACTTGTCACCAAATCTTAGCTTGTTTGCCTCAACAAATAGTTGCCAGTCCTTTGTCAACCTCACCCTTCTAGCTCCATTTGTATAGCGTGTTGCTTTGTCAAGCTTGAATGTCCAAACATTTTGATATATATCTTCAACCAAAATCGAATCTATCGCATCAAGACCAGCTAAACGAACAAAGCTAATTGGAATATGATGAAACATAAATTAAACAACTTAAATGATAAGTAAATATCAATTAATTTTATTCAAATCTAAATAAAATCAAATGACAAATGCCAAATAATTTAGAGCAAAAAACTAACCATGTAAGGTCTCTTTGGACGACAGTTCGAAGCATTCAGTACCACAGTAAAATTAGGGCATAGGGATGAAAGAGATTTTCCTGCTTCAGATCTCTTTTTCCCTGTAAGAAAACATAGAAAATCCATATACAATCCAACTTCTAGCCCAGATGCTTCAAGAAAATCCATATACAATCTTTTTTCGAAGTCTCTCACACATCCCTTCTCTCAAAGATCATAGTATAATTATTCACTCAACTCCTAAAACAGATCAGAGAGTTTACAATATCCCAACAGTCTCCCAAGTTGCAGCAATATGGACTGAATCTAACAACGATGAAACTACAAATCATCGTGACATTATTGTCCATGGACATGAGAATAACCAGTATCGTGTCAAATACTTTTATGGATGCTACGACCCTCTACAATACCCAATATTATTTCCATTAGGTGAAACTGGATGGCATAATGGAATAAAAAAAGTTAATAGAGAAAAAGGTGAGGAGACTTGTCCCGGACAACAATCAACTAATCCACAGAATGCAGCCACAGTTAATCAATTGTTAGCCAATGAACAAACAGGTGATTACTCTTCTAATAAATATCTCATAATCATAGTTAACTTCTATATCATTTTTATAGCATATTAATGATTACATCTTAATCTTACATAGTTGAAGAAAGCCACGAATATTCCACAAGAACAACTGTCTCTGCACGAGAATATTACTGCTATAAGTTACAGATAAGAATTACAGAAAAAACATTATTATTGCACGGCGGAAGATTATTGCAACAATCTATTATTGATATGTACATAAAGATGGAATCTGCAAGATTAGATTTCTTCCGACTCAACCAAAAGCGAATTCGAGCAGATCTATACATGGGAATAGTTGACAGTATTGCCCAAGGTATGACACATGGATCAGAAATTGGAAGGAGAATAGTTTTACCATCTTCCTTCATTGGAGGACCTAGAGACATGAAACGTAGGTTTACTGATGCAATGGCTTTAGTTCAAAAATTTGGTAAGCCAGATCTTTTTATAACTATGACATGCAATCCATCATGGCCTGAAATAAAAAATAACCTTATAGAAGGTGAAGAAGCACAAAATAGATCTGATTTAGTTGCCAGTGTTTTTAGAGCAAAACTTGAAGAATTGAAAAATGATCTTTTCAAAAAAACAAATATTTGGTCCAGTAGCTGCTTATGTATATGTGACAGAGTTCCAAAAGCGTGGCCTACCACACGTTCACTTTCTCATAATACTTAAAGATGGAGCAAAAATACTATCACCAACCTCATATGATAAATACGTTTCAGCTGAAATACCATCTAAAGATCAACCATATCTACGGGCTTGTGTCAAAAAACACATGATGCATGGACCTTGTGGAGATCTTAAAAGAAATAACGTATGCATGAAAAAAGGTAAGTGCAAAAATTACTATCCAAAAGATTACTGCAAAAAAACTACTCAAGCAAAAGATTCCTATCCAATCTACAAACGAAGTGATAACAAAGATACATTAAAAGTTAGAGGTTCTACATTAGATAATAGATGGGTCATACCATATAATCCTTATTTATTAGCTAAATACGATTGTCATATCAATGTTGAAATATGTTCTACAATTAAAGCAGTTAAATACCTATATAAGTATATTTTTAAAGGACATGATAGGGTTAGTTTTAAAATTATAGACCAAATAAATGGAATTAATATTGATGAAATTGATGCTTTCCAATCTGGAAGATGGATAAGTGCACCTGAAGCAATATGGAGAATCTATGCATTTACACTCAATGAAATGTATCCTAGTGTTATAAATTTACAATTATATTTAAAAGGGAAACATTTTGTCCCATTCACAAACTCAGATAGTCTAACTCAAATCACAGAAAATCGTTTTATATCACAAACCATGTTAACAGAATTCTTTTCAATGAACCAATTTTATCCAGAAAGTCCCAGACTTCTATACAAAGAATATCCTGAACACTACGTTTGGGATAAAACAAGTAGAAGGTGGACTCCACGTAAAAAAGGCAAAGTAATAGGTAGAATAGTTTCAACAAATCCATCTGAAGGAGAAAGATATTACCTAAGGTTACTACTGAATCATATAAAAGAACCAAAATCATATGAAGATATATTAACAGTAAATAACATATTAGCAACAACTTTTCGAGAAGCTGCTCTTTTGCGTGATTTATTGCATACAGATAATACACTTGAAGTTTGCTTATCAGAAGCATCACTATTTCATATGCCATTTACCATGAGACAACTATTTGCAACCATACTTGTGCACTGTAACCCAATTGATCCAAAATACCTTTGGGATAAATTTGAAGAATCAATGTCTGAAGATTTCACTAATCTCCACAACCTATCTGCACTAACAATAAAACATAATGTTCTAAACTCTATAAACTTAACACTTGAATCTATGAATAGATCAATAGATGAATACCATTTAGTAGATTTTTCAATCAATTTTTCTGCTAATAATATAATAACCAGGGAAATTTTAGATGAATTCCAAATACCATTAACTGATGAAGACAGAAACTTAGTTAACACATTAAACTATGAACAAAAATTTGCCTATGATTTAATTGCTCTAGCTATAGAAAACGATGAAACTAAATCCTATTTTATTGATGGACCCGGAGGAACAGGAAAAACATACTTATACCGTGCTCTTCTAGCTTTAGTACGATCCACAAATCACATAGCTTTAGCTACAGCAACTTCTGGAGTAGCTGCTTCTATATTACCAGGTGGTAGAACAGCACATTCTAGATTTAAAATACCAATTGACATAGATAACCAAGCAACATGTTCTATCAGCAAACAAAGTGGCCTGGCAAAATTGATACAAGACACCAAACTTATAATCTGGGATGAAGCGCCCATGGTTAAACGTCAAGCCATTGAATCTTTTGATCGTATGCTCCAAGATATAATGAGCTCCCAAAAAATATTTGGAGGTAAAATTGTTGTTTTTGGTGGAGATTTTAGACAAGTCCTCCCAGTAGTCCCCAAATCAAGTAAAGAAGAATCTATTGATTGTAGTCTTGTGAACTCATATTTGTGGCCAGAATTAGCTATTCTCAGGCTTACCAAAAACATGCGAGCACAAACTGATCCTGATTTTACCGACCTCTTACTACGGATAGGAAATGGATCTGAACCTACTGTAGAAGATAATAATGTTTATATTCCTGACCATATATTACTGCCAATGTATCAAGACCAAAAACAATCAATTCAAAGATTAATACACTTCATTTTTCCTCACATACACGCTTATGAAAAAAATTCTTATAAGTTAACCGATAGAGCCATTCTTACACCAAAAAATGACTCTGTAGATGAAATAAATGAAATATTAATCCAACAATTCCCTGGTGAAGAAAAAATATACTACAGTCGGGACGAAAATTTAGCGAGTGAAAATTACATGATCGAAGAAGACTTCTTCAATGGTTTAACACCCAATGGGTATCCTCCTCATAAACTAACGCTGAAAGTTAACTGCCCAATAATGCTTTTACGAAATATAGATCCATCTAAAGGTTTATCTAACGGAACAAGGCTAATATGCCGTCAGTTTGAAAGAAACATGATCAATGCTGAAATTGCACTTGGCCAATATAAAGGTGATACAGTATTTATTCCTAGAATACCTATTTCGCCAAATAAAACTGATTCATATCCATTTCCTTTCAAAAGAGTGCAATACCCAATCAGACTTAGTTTTGCAATGACAATAAACAAAGCCCAAGGCCAGACACTCGAAAAAGTTGGAATTTATCTACCTGCCCCTGTTTTCTCTCATGGACAATTATATGTTGCATTGTCGAGGGCTACTTCAGCAGCAAACTTAAAGATCCTCATTATACCTGAAAACGTTCATCAAAAAACAGATCAAAAATTTACATCTAATATCGTCTACAAATAAATTCTACAAACAGCACATCCAGATTAACACTTATGATGCATAAATCGATGCATTGAAATACTTACCTCAGCTCATCTAACTATCTGAGATACGTGGACAAAATTATCGGATCTTCTTTCACATCTATAAGGTAGACACTTATCCCATGTTTTATTAAATTTCGCTAAGATATTTTGTAGTTCCATATCACAGTATAAATTCACTAAAACTGTTTCGATTTCATACTATATTCTGCCACATTTACATATTGTACAATTCAATTCAGCATCCTACTTTTGTTATCATTCTTTATTGCATCAGAAAATATAATCCCTTATTAAAACTACCAGTATCATTTGCCATTTCAGGATGCCTCCAAAAGCTTACACTATAAAGGAAGTTACACCATCAACACATCCAAGTTGGACTGTCAAAATCCAAGTCATAGAGAAACATCCAGTATGGGGATCAAGTGATAACACACGCCGCCACCAAAAATACATGTTTGCAGATATTCTGGTAAAAAATACATTGCTGTGTACATATAAGTAGTTAACTTACTACAATAGTACTTTTCATATATCTTAACCACTTCCAATCTTAATATATAGTTCAAATTTTTAACCTCTAACACTTCACCTGTTGCTGATCTTCTAAACTATTTAAACCCACATAAATTATACTAGACTATTTTATTCAACAATGAAAGAATCCTACATTCAAAAAACTATTAAATTATACAAATATCTTTTGCACATCACCGATAATATTCAATATATACACTATAAATCACACATCATATAACTTCTCTAAATATTCAAACTTTGCTCTCACTCAATCAATCACAAATCTATGCACCCATATTTCAATATATACACTCATATTTATAATCTATTACAGCAAACTCATAGTCCTTCTCACTTCAATAATATTAATCATATATACATTTTCAGGGTGACAGAATTCAGGGAATAGTGTGGGGCGATCAGATTTTGATGATATCATCACGTCTGCAGCTGTTTCAAACATATATCATCTCAAAAGCAATGGTGAAACTGTGCAAGACTGATTATCAGATTGTAAATAATACTTATGAATGGGTACTTAGTGGTAAAACAGTAATCCAAAACTATTCTGAACCTTACGATCAGCTCATAAATACTCAGTTCAGTTTTACACCATTTGCACTTTTCCAGGATTACCTGAGATCTGGTGGAGATATCGGTACACAATATATTATATCCTATCCATCTTTATCTATTTACAGTACATGCACATATAACTTCACCAGATATAAACTATAACTAACCGATTTATGTATAAAATACTACCTACAGATCTCCTTGCGATTATATTGGATATAAAATTACCTCGATACAAAGCTACCAGATATGGAATGTCAAACGTACAAGAAGCAATCGTCCTGGATCAAGCGTATAAATGCTATCATAATTATTTGGATCAAACACTACTCCCTGATCATCTTTACCATATAAATTTTTTTTTTCTTCCAGATTTCAGCCTATGCTCATATCTTTTTGGAACCACTTTGTACCAAACCAATGCTTTGAAATATATACCCAGAGAGCATCAAATCCTGTTATACTTGGATTCCGCTTGGCAGTATCACCTTTCAACGGTAAACAAATATCCTATAGCTCCTCCTATATACACTGTTACATTCTAATATAATATATATTTCTCTTATATAAAACATATGCATACACAATTGACAGTTTTTATCCTAATTTCAGGGCTGTTGATAACAACAAGATCAGCAAGTGCTATAGCGGTTTCACCAAATATACCTCAAGTGGTTGAACTGATGGAATGGTAACAAGAACACAGATAACTCTATATCCAAAAACTACTATTACAGTTTCTTACATACTTATACTACTTCTCTACTAACAATTCATAGGTTTGAACAAAATAAAGAAAATATCAAAAACACTATCAACCCAAACCACTATTATTCATCAAGCAATATGGAAGATGCTCCAGATCTTGCTAACATCAAAACAGTGCAGGAAGCACAACAGATGCCTGAAAATGTAAGTACACAAACAAAAAAAAAAAAAATTGTATACATTAATTGTATCTAAAATACAACTTTACAGTTATTCTATTTTACTCAATAAATATAGAACATGACATGCATATTATACTTCGCAGACAACATTCTGGATAAAAGCAAAAATGGAATTGGTCAATTTCGAACAAAAATTCTGTTTTGTCTGTTGTGCCAACTGCCACAGAACTACAGGATCAATGAAAGGAGACACTTATTACTGTAACCATTGTAGAAATGACGGTGTCAGTGCAATTGCAAAGTATGTAATCTTATATCTCAAATATATATACATATACATATATATATTCTTACAAATATATCACCTAAATTAGAGAACGTTAAAAATTAATATTTTTTTTATTCCTCCGCTTTACTATGCTTCACAATATATTATGACTGTACATGATACTAATATTGCATTCTCAATATCAACGAACATCCAGATTTGTTGTTGAAATCGAACTATCTGATGGAACCAGCACTATAAACGCAAAAATCTTTGCACAAATGGCCGAAGACTTCTTGGGGACTTCTGCAGATGTTGTATATGATGCTCTACAAATGGTGAGTATAAATAAACTATCAAACTTTTTCCTTTCTTTATATTCCATATACCTTCCATATTTTCTAGCCTAATGTTAATTTTCTTCTAACTTTGTCTGTATCAAATTTTCTCTGCAAATATTTCTCATCATACCTTATATTATACCTCCCCTAATATTATATTTGATCTCCAATTACATGAACTAATATACAACATAATTAAAAATATCAATATCACTCCTTCAATTGCTCCACTAGAATTGAATAGTGAATCCATAAATGCTTATCAGATTACTAAATTACACTTCAGATTCTACACCCATCTAGACTACAATAAAAATATAAACCTTTTTAACAGAAATTCTTAAAATGTAATTCAAAATTGATATATAATCTCTACCTACAAATACATTTTCTGTAATGCGTTTACTTCAATAGTTAACAACAAGAAAGTTCTCTATCTAAACTTATCCTTCAACAGTGTATACTTAGTTTTTCCTGTTGGACATGCCATTTTATTATATCAGATCAAAATTACTGTGGATCTACCACCTGCATCAGCAATAACCGTTTCAGTGCTATCAATGTCTTATGTCATATTACATAATATTAATCATATTAAACGAGTTTAAAATTAACAATAAGGACTTTGAATCACATTAAATCTACTCATCACCTTGAATTTATTATCTATTAAATATTCTTATATTAAAAATATATCCATCCGACTTGAAATTGGTCTTTTCTTTAGTTCTTTTTATCAACTTAGCAGAAGCAAGTAAACGTTCCCACTAATTGCATATCGGATTCTTTATTTTACAGTTTCCTTAACTTTTCCTAATAATCATCAATCATTTTGCAGGGAAATCCAGCTGCAGTCTGTCAGCTGGTTACACTATCAACCCCAACTTTACAACTTCTGCAGATCAAAGCATCTCACAATACATTTGAGGCAACAAAAGCATACACTGTTTCTCAAATTAAGCCAATCACCAAAGAACTGGAAGGAATAGTCTCTGAAGACTCGAGCAGTAGCTACTTTGAAGGCAGTACCTCTGCTACTCAATCAACGCTCTTAGAAGATGCAAATCATCACCCACCAAAATAATAAACCTCCTAAAACACTGAAATTGCTCTTATAAAGAGCAAAACAGGCTCAAAGGTTGCCGATTGCATATAAATAAAATCTTTTTTTGATACTTCCTATGTAATTATCTTCTGATCGGTAACAATCTAAGTACCCAGATAATCACTTACATTTTGTATGCTATGTATGTTGGGAACATTTTAACCATACTATATATATATATATATATATATATATATATATATATATATATATATCACTTTTATTTGCAACAGATAAGAATATCATATTCAATCTTACTGCCTCTCGGCAGACCTCAATATTTAGATATCTTTATCGAATCCTATGGAAGAGCTCTTCTTTATTTATACTCTGCTAACAAGAAATAATTCCCTTTGAAAATGTAAAGATGCAACAAATGAACCTACAATTTTATTAAACCTTACCTCACATCCACAATCAACCAAACCAAAAGAAAAACCAAGATTTATGCTACTATCACAAATAGAACAAATAGAATAAATCGCAATGAAATAAACCAAGATGAAGGGATCAGGAGTAAAATTAATAGAAAAAGTCCAAAAAAAAACCCAATATCCATAACTTACCGTAATCCCAAACTCCAGACTGTGCCCGATCCAAAAGGAACAAACAAAACATAATAAACCTAAACCATTAACTAATAAAAAACCTCAAATTCCCTTCTTCAATTCCCAAAACATGAAAACAGATGAGTTCATCTTTAAACTGCTAGATGAACATTGATTCTATATAAAATCTCTACAGAAAAAATATACCCCCACACATTTCGAAACCAAAAGACCTTCTCATATCAAACATGAACCCTAAAAATCAAATACCATAGAATTAAACATGCACTAACCAAAACTTCTCAAATCAATCAACCGATCACAGATATCAAACCCCATCCCACTCTTCTCGACATATTTTCCTCCACCAATCTAAATAGACCAGTCAAAAACAACCACGCCTCCTCCGCTGAACTAACTTTCCCAATCCAAACAACCTAATAAAACCAAAGTAAGTGAATCACTTAATGTACCAGGCACGTGCGTAGCACGTTCCCACAACCTAGTATATGTATAATGCACAAATCTAAACACTAGCATTCCAATTTAAATTTTAAGTCTAAATTTTGAGTTTAAATTTGGGCCTAAGCCCGGCCCTTAATTTGGCCTAAAATTACACATAAGCCCAAATTATATAAGGCCCATGGACGGAGTCAGGCTTTAAAAAAACATAAATGGGCAGGCCAGCCCAGCCCGTTGACTAGTCAAAGCCTGATGGACTTGGGCTAAGACCGAGCTTGGACTTGAGATTTTCGGGCTGGGCCAGCCCATCCCGGCCCAACAATGACACCTCGGGCGGCCAGAGGTTCTTGCTGGAACGAGAGGGAGAGAGCGCGAAGAGATTGGGATGCTTCTAGGGTTTGGTCTGGGGCTTGATTTCATGCCTTTTGTTTGGGTTTAGGCATTTTTATCATGACTAAAGTCTTAATTAATAAAAATAATAAAAATAAACCTTATTCAAACTCATTGATTTGACCGGATAAGATGTGTCGATTGAAAAAAAGATTTGATTTGACAGACTTTATGGAGAGTTTGTGTATTTTTAATAGTTGTAGCTATTATACATCAACTTGGGTATTGGGTATTCTTAAAAAATTGGATAGGATTAAATAGTATTCGTATTTGACCCTAAGAAGCGTATTATTTTGATAAAATATATATATAATTTTGACAATAATGAAAATATGGGTCTTTGCTTGTTATTTTTCTTAAACCTGACAATATTTTTAAAAATTTCCTTTACTTTTTTATTCTTCGAAATGTCAACATTTTTTTCCATCAATCACTCTAATTTTTTTTCCATCAATCACTCTAATTTTTATCCGGCATAACATATACAAGAGGAATATCTTCTAAAATGGTTAGTTTTCCAAAATATATTATGCCCGTGACTCTAAAGGAGGTCACCCACTTTATGCAAGTTGGGTAAGGTGCACTTACTCCTGTTGATATACTGATATCAGTATCAATCAACATCTAGAAACTTGTTGAAAAGTAGAGCATAATTTCTTACAAGTCATTCTTCCTTGGAGTTGCTTGTAAAAGACATCTTCAGGTACCTATGGCCTGAATACCTGGTTGGAAGCTTGGATAGAGTGCACATATAATTCTCGATAGAATGCGCACGAAAAATGCAGAAACGGTCCACCCGAGAGTTCAAACAAGAAAAAGCGGGGGAGGGGGGCAAATGTAGAGAAAACCGCAATTATCATATTCCAAGCACAAAATAATTTAATATATATATTATATATATATATATATGGTAAACAGATCTTTAAAAGAAAAAACTGATCAACCACTATGGAATCCGAAAGATAAACAGATGACATCAATATCTCGACTCTCCTGTCCACTCCAGATAATTCCACATTACAGTTAGTTGGGATGAGAAACTGTGGATTGGTAATATGAAATTCAACCAACTTGGCAGACAAAAAGTCAAGACACATTAAAAGAAAATGGAAATGCAGGAGAAAATAGGAAAGGACCATTTTTCTCAACTCAAATCAGTCCTCAAACTCATGCATATGATCTAAAAGATAGTTAGCTGCCAGCTCCTCATTCTTGTTGCACGCAAAAAATACCTCCAATACTATGGCTCGATCAAAACCCATTGCTTCGAGCTGCAAATCAACAAATATCAAAAAGACAAAACAACAATCATCGACTTCTAAGCTTATAAAATACACAAACAAATTTAAACAGTTCCCAAGCACAAAATTTACATTGTAACACAAAATATAGCGCTTTGGAACATAAATCATTTTATCACAATTTTTCATATTAATCAAATAATAAAATCATTAGAGGGAAAAACAAAATAACTGAAAAAGCAACAGAGGTATTATCTATGCAAAAATAGAAATTATGCATCATTTCCATGAGCTTTACTCCATTTTTTTTAATAAAAAAAAAAAAATCTAAACCAAAAGTTTTACATTGAACCTGTCTTTAATACAATGGGACAAAACTTCATAGTCACAAATAATTTATAAATGCACACTTACAAGGGTTACAAAGTTGTAGGCACAAAGAAAATTCAACAAAGTTGTAGGCACAAAGAAAATTCAATTGTCAACTCATCTGTTAAGAGTTCTAAAAACAGTTCTAAGCAAGCCCAAAAAAAATTTCCTCACAGGTTAGTCGCTCAAAACTCACCAAATAAAATTCCTAATATGAGGAAACAAATTAAAAGACTTTAAAAAAGTAAATAAATAAATAAATAATAATAAAAGAGCTATGACATCAATTTGCTGTAAGATAGTCCAGTCATTCTATGCACAACAGTGAGACAAGTCAAAATGGAGCAATATAGTAAGACGTTGGCTTATATTAAATAAATGTTGCCACTTCAACCCTTTATATATGAACTATTTGAGAATAGATAAAATAAAAAGTAGAATAAAAAATAAAAAATAAAAAAATGAGGCATTTGTCTGAGAAAAATAGAAAATCTAAAGTTGAAAAAAATAAAAAATAAATAAATAAACAAAGTAAAACACCTTGCATCTAATTTTAGAAGGCGTGTGCCTCATGAGTGCTTCCCATTTTAAATCAATAATATCATGGAATTGGATCCTCAAGGTTGCAGCTCAAGGCGTTCGCCTCAAGATTCCATTCAAGGTAAGTGTCAAGTTGTACATCACAATAACCTTTTCAATAATATTCCTATGGCCAATCATGGAAACAATATGCTCCATTTAGTAGGGATGGAAAAGTGGAAGAAAAGTAGGAGAGATGGACTTTTCCTCAAGGAATAAATGCCCTTCTTCATTCATGTGTGTTTTCTATTATGGATGGAAGAGTGGCTTCCTTCCTTCTGCGTGTTTGGTAAGTAAAGAATGTTTGGTAAGTAAAGAGAAGGGAAAGAATGGAATGCACTAAATTACTATTTTACCCTCACATGAAGATGTATGGGTACTATTTATGAACCTTATTTGAAAATAGAGGGCAATAATTGTCTTTTCACCAAATAGATAGCTTCTTCCCTCCATTCATGTGCCCCAAAATTGGGCGGATTGAAAACCCCCTCTCATCCCCCCATTCTTCCCTCTCTCCCACACCAAACACACGCTCGACCTTCCATCCCTCCACTTTTCCCTCCTCCCCTTTCCATCCTCTCATTTTCCCACGTACCAAATGGGCCATAAGTCAATCGTACCCAAAATGCTGATATGGCTAATGATGGAAACACTAAGTCAATAGTACCCAAAATGCTGTCATAGTTTCAGGCAATTGACTGAATTCAATAGGAAAAACTGTAGCATCACTCTAATTGAGACTTGAAAGTGTTTAGTGATGACAATGCAGTTTGGTTGACTGACATTTTTAATATCTTAAAGAATAAGAAATAAGAAAATGCCTGATAAATGGAGGATACACACTCCAGTACCTATATATAAAAATGCATGTGATATATTAAGTTACACCAATTATTGTTGTATGAAACTCAGGGAGATGAGTGACTGAACAAAGATTAAGACATTAAAAAATTATATCTTTTTTTCTTCTTTTTTTTTTTTTTTTTTTTTTTCTGTTGATAAGCAACAACTTTATTGCAAGAAGGAAGTGGACAAGACGTCCTTACAAAAAAAAAAAATCAAAAACCTAAGCCCCGTACTCCAAGACCAATTACCCATAACAACAAGCATTAAACAACAATATCTGAAAACTAGTTTGGTTTTCTTCATGCGGTCATACCAAGCTATTTTCTTACTTAAGCAACTAACAAAAAGGTTTAGATAGAATAAAAAATAAAGTTCCTATGGAATTTAGCGACTTAAGAAATGCATATGATAAAGTCCCAATAACAAAAATGTGGTATGTTCTAAAAGAAAGCGGAATATTAATTAGATATATTGATTGATCAAGGACATGTAGGATGAGGAAATGATTGAATATCCAATCTAAATATATGTACATCAAGGAACTGCGTCAAGCCATTATCCGTTTGCATTGTTTATGGATGAACTGGGAACATATCCATCATGCTATACTGGGGTGTACATCATGGTTTTAAGTATCGGGTAATGGATCCGTAACGGGTATCGGGTGATACGTAACGGGTAACGGGCGCCGTGGCATTGAATTTTTTTTTTTTTTTTTTTCACACCAACCCCCAAAAGCAGTTATATGCATGTATAAACCTTCTATATTAATGTTTTCAAAGAGTTTTTATTTTTAAATTTCTATGATCTATATAATAAATTAGGAAAATTCCATTTGTCCTCCCTAGTGCATCTGGCTAATTTGGAACAACTATTTCGAGAAACCAACCGTTGGATTTGATGTTCCACTTATACTTATCATGAATGCAAAAAATCACATTGATCCAACGGTCAGTTTTTACAATTTAAAAAAAAAAAAAAAAAAAGTAAATAATAATGAAAAAATTGTGAAAACTGTCAGTCTATTTTTTTTAAAAAAAAAAACGACCATTGGATCCATGTGATATTTTGTATTCATGATACATATAAGTGGATCATCAAATCCAACGGTCAGTTTTTCAAAATAACTGTTCCAAGTTCATCAGATACACGAGGGAGGGCGAAAAAGAAAGACGCATAGAATTGTCAAATAAATTCTTATTTATAAAAAATTAAATAAAATTAATAAACTTTTTTAAAAATTATTAAAATTTAATAAACATTAAAAATTAATAAACATTTTTTAAAAGTTATTTCTTTATATTTTATTTAAAAGTTATAAAAAAAATATGCTTTTATTAAAACAATTAAACAAATAAATATTAATATTAATATTTTATAAAATAACCTTTTGACTTGTTGACCATTAAAATTAAAAACAGTCAGTCTTCACATTTCACACTTCAGACGAATACTGGGTATGTATATATACATATATATATATATATATATATAGGCACACACACACAGTGTATATCACACATAGTAGGCGCGACACACATAGTAGGCGCGACTGACAACACAAGCTTATCCGACGGCGACAGGAAGCCCGGCATGGCCAATCTAGTCGACGGGAGTCTCGCCGGCGGTGATATTCTGGCGGGACAGCGGCGGCAACGCAGGTCACACAGTTTTCCGTCACACCTTCTCTCTTCTTCTCTCTTCTTATCATATGATTTCTTCTTCAAATCTTCTCCAAACCAACTAAAAAGGGTATACTTTAGCTTTTTTTTTTTTGAAAAAAAAAAAGATTATTTTGCCCTAGATTCTTGATTGTCTGATAAATTTGACTTTGGAGATGAATCAGTTGTGTATCGGAAAGGCGTAAAGGGCCGATTCTCACCGATACGTATCGTATCAGGGCCGATACTATGGGAATACCTTTGCACATACCGTATAGGGGTGTATCGCGTACAGGAACTGTCCAAAACTAATACGACTCGGCCGATACGTATCGTATCGGCCAATATTTTAAACCCTGGTGTACATTGTTTGCTGACTATTGAGTTTTAGTTCACAAAATTAGAATATGAGATAATTCTAACTTAGAATGTTAAAGAGATTTCAAAATCTAAAAGGTTTTAAGTTAGGTAGGACTAAGACAGAATATGTGTAGTGTAATTATAATATAAATCAAGTTTAAAATGAGGGTACATCAGAAATTGATATGACCAAGAGACAATCTAAAGTAACCATTTTCATCATCTTGGATCGGTTATCCATAAAATGAAGCCAGCTTATTGCATTTTAAGTTGAATTAATACATGCAATTGATCAAATTTTTTCTTACCCAAAACTAAAGAGAAAAGAGGGGGGCTATTGCAATTGACAATAAAATGAAGTCCTAACATCAAAAGGGATTTTATATCAATTTAGAAATAAAGGTCACTAAACTTACCCGTTCAATAGCCTCACGCTCCTCGGGTGTGACGGTCACAGCCTGTGGTATTGCTGAACCGAGTGGCCCTAATGGGTTCCTGATTCCACATTAATAGCAAATCAGCATCACATGCATCCAACTATTACCACAGACGGAATGGAAGAAACATCACAATAAATTTATCTCACCCCTCTCCTTCAACAGGTTCATTGATCAGACGTAGAAAGTCCGCCTGATGCTCTTGAATGAGCCGCATCAGGTGCGGATTTTGCTTTCCCAGCTCCTGAAGCATAGGCTACAAATAAAAGAGAATGCCATAAGTCCTCTTAGGCTGCAAGAAAAAGAAAGGAAAAAAAAAGACTATCCGACAACAAAAATGAAGATAAATAAATAATACCTGCAAGATTTGGGGATTTGCTTGCACCATAGCTCGCAAAGCTTGGAACTGATATAATGAATAAAATAGCTCAATATGATGGATTAGTTATCAGGTTAAAATGCCAGAACCCAAGAAAAAGCATTCCGAATACCTGTTGACTGTTGCGCAGGAAATCTAAGGTGCCCGCACTAGCATTTGAACCCATTGTCGGAAGGCCCTGATTCCAGAGCAAGAAAGTTCATTACTCAAATAGTAAATTCTATAACAAAGTTCCAAAATAATGGATTGAACAATAACCTACCTGTGGAAAGAGATCTAGGGGGTTTGCATTGGGCCCGCTAGAAGGAACTTCTGGTTGTGGGGCCTGGGCCGGAAGGTTCGTGGCCTGCCCACTTGCAGGAGCTCGAGCCACAGGTGGAACTTCAGCTTGCTCAGGAATACCCTGAAATTTTTGTCATGTTAAAAATGAAAATGTAACTAAGAAGTGTACACATTTACAACAAATTTATATTCACCAAGATATTTCTAGAAAATATTTACCCAATAAAATATGAGCAATATGTTTTTATATTTCTAGAAAACATTTCATATGAGCAATGCGTTCCATTGAAGGAAAGACATTCATACACCACAGATGACAACAACAAAAGGGGATAAAAGAAATCCAAACTACGAGTCACTGACAAACCCTAGCATCATTGTCTGGAATATTTTTAAATTTTTTATTAAAAATTAAAATAAAAAACTCCATGCAACCATAAAAAATGACCAAAATTGTTGTGGCCTGGTGGTAATTTATGGCTATGGAGCGGATTATGTGGGTTCAAATCTTACCAAATGTCAAAAAACAAAATTTAAAATTTTAAAAAGAATATATAAATAAGTCATAAAAAAGGGATTTTATCAACTGAAAACCATTAGATCTAAAGGTGTTTTGCACCTGTGCTCAAAAACTAAACCAAACAGTCAAACTGTGATATGATATTCCAGCAGGTTTAGAACCATCAGATATAGTTGACCTTTAAGACCAGTACAAACTGAAACAAACAAAACGTTACTACAACCAATACTGAGAGATCCCGCTGTACCTTTGTTGCGGAGACATATAGGAGGAAACTTAAAACTTTGGGACAATAACTACTGACCCCAAAAAGGGCTTGAAATCTTTCCTAACCAAATTCAATGCTAGAAATTTTTCTCCTCCTTGGTTTCTGACTTGCTACACCTTCTTCAAAGGAAATAAAAGTGAGATTTTGATCTTTCTTTTTCTCTTTGGTGATCACAAACACATGAAGCCAACATGTGTACCTCAAATATAAAAGTACACTGGATTTCTTGAAGAAAGTAAAAAAAATTATAACTCCTCCAGATCACTTCAGTTTGCAATGGTCTCAAAAGTCAACTGAAGCGGTCATGCTAACCAGCCAGGCAAGCAGATCCCTTGCTTGTTTGGTTCCGATATAGGTCATTTCCTTATTATTGCATGGCTGGTGATAAATGACTACCACTGTCTTCCTAAGCTTCAGGATTGTAGCCATGCCCCATGTAACCAAGATTTTGAATTTCAAAAAAATTTCCATATTGCAAATTTGGTTCGTTTTGAATCATTCCAAAATTCTTGACATTCCAATTATTAAATGAAAATTTTAACCCTTTCTCTAACAAATGATCGATATTTCAACAAAACTTCAACATTTTTTAAATTCATTAATATTTGACCACCGAAAACAACTAATCTCCTACCAAAGAACTTTTTGATGCATGAGTCAATATTTTAAGATAACCCCCCTAACTACACAATAACTGTCATTATATGACATGATGTGTGAAATACAAACTACAAGGATATATGAAAAACTCATCAAATATATGACAGTGATTCTTTGCCAAAATTCCTTAGGCATACATCCAATAATGAATGGAAAATATGTAATGCATGAGATATGTTCATGTCTCCATTTTATAGAGAGGCAAGCTGTACTTGAACTATAATCACAAGCTTGCAATGCCCAACTAGGCACATGCTAAATCCAATTAATAGATGAACCACCATCCACCAACAGGTTAATAAAAAAAAAAAAAAGAACACCAGAACAGGAGTAAACTCACAGAATATAGATATTCAACAGCTCTCTCCGGGTTGTTAAATGCAGCACGTAAAGCACGGACCACCGTATCCCTGTCCCAACTCCCTCCACCCATATCAAGAATTTGTTGAATGGTAGCCTCTAAGTTAGTTCCGGCAACAAGATTAGATGCCGCTAGGCCATATACATCTGATTCTGAACTGCTTAAAAAAAATAAAAATAAAAAGATGCATAAAGAATTTAAAGTAAATTAATACAGATGAAGTCGAGTTCACAAAATTAAACATTACAAAAAGGATCATAGGCTATAAAACATGCTATTGATGGCCAAAACATGATACCCATGTTGAGAAACTGAAAGAAGACGAGTACTCACGAAGCAGGAACAATTGCAGCAGGAGTGGGTTCGGAAATAGATTGTGGCCTGCGCAGTTATAAAGCCAAACATTAAAAAGGTAACCAAAATAAAAGAAGACATGAAAAACTTCCAATTATATTAAAAGTAAAAAAAACAAACACAACAAAAAGGAACGAAACATAATTGAACTCACAGCGCCACAGCTGAAGGAGGAGCTTGGGGTGCTGCTGATGGCTGCGTTGAAGTAGGAGGTGAAGAACTTACAGGTTGTGCCTACACATGTAAGCCTGCTCCATTAGAAAGTCTTTAAACGACAGTAAAAGATCATGATACTCAAATAATATGGTGCACATCAGCATCTCAGATGAATACTAGAATGTATCTATCATTATCGCCACTAAATAAGATATTTGCATATGTAGAGAACTATATAAGAAACAGGAAAATCTGTTCAGCTGAAGATGAGTCTGACTGGTATTCATTTCACTACTGTTTGGTAAGTCACTTTTTTTCCATAAACCAATTTAGATTTATACAGAAATAAAGCATAAAACACAGTTTTTCAAACCAACTGTGGACTAGTTTATTTAAAAACCAGATTGCAGAAAGAGAGTAGACCTACCTCAATCCAATTTCCAAAATTGCCAAACAAGCCCTAGGTCTATTAAAAATTTTGTAATTTTCACTCCGAAACTAGAAGTGCAAGACAGAAAACAGACCAAACTCCTTACTTCATGTTTAGAAGGCTAAACAGAACCAAACTCTTATTCTGTAGTTTGTAATTTTTAATCCCATTCTGCAATTGAACGACTGACAGATGACCAGGATCCTGAAGATCCAATCTCAGTATGTAGTACATCGTAAATAAAAAATAAGGAATAATGTTTGCAAGAAAAATAAGATTGTCTGATCTTGAAAGAGGGGAAAATTATCATTTGAAAGTTCAATTAAAAATAATGACTGATGATGATGCTAAATATGCTTCAAGAAAACCTGACTTACAGGAGCAGCTGATGTGGTTGAAGCTCCACTCGGTGAGACCTTATTCTACAATTATTTCAGCATGCATATAGAATCAGTACATATATAAACAATAGTTGGTGCCCACATGTATTGCACGTCTATGACTATCCATATTGTGTTGATCTTATATAAGTGCGGGGTTATTTTATAACGATAAATTTATATTTATGCTTCCAAACATGTGTTATTACTTTGAATACATATGCAATATTTTAGGGGGAAAAAAACATTTACATAGACAATATATTTAAAAAAGGGAAAAAATCTTGTGAGTAATCATATCATAGGAGTTATTTATCATATAATAATGTGCACATAAAAAAGAAAAACAGTCCTGAGTTCAGGTATCATTAAAAAAAAAAAAAATTAAGGAGTTGAAATCCATCTTAGATCTTTCAGCAATTTGACAAAAAGTAGAATAGTTTCAGGTCGGAAAAAAAACTAATAGCTCACTTCTTTATGCAATCTATATGAAGGCATAATTTTTTTTAGGCTTTTGTGAGTACAAATTTAGCAAAACAATAAATTTTCTTCTAGTTTCTCAAGAAATAATAAATAAAAAAACAAAATAGAATGTATCTTTCTATTTACTCCAAACAACCTTTTTTATGGATTTTGTTTCTCTAAATTTAGCAAAAAAAATTATAATCTTTTTGGGTTTTTCAATAGAAAAGAGAAACGAAATGTTCTTTTTGTTGATACAATGTATCTATCCATTTATTTCTAACAATATTTTTTTGGGATTTTTTATTTTTTCAACCTACCAAAATTTAAATGCTTTCATACATATCTATATATCAGGAATGCTATTATAAGATGCATCTTACACAAAGTTGCATAACGTGACTTCTATAGGGAAAAATGCAGAACTGATTTTGAAAAACCAACCGGTTGATTAGATGAACTATTTATGAATTTCATGTTAGCCAAAAATCAGTGTTTCAAAAATCGATTTCCGAAAAAACCAACCGGGAAAAACTCTTGATATTTTAAAGAACAAAAAAGTCACAATTTTTCATTGTTTCATTTTCAAAAACCGACCCTTGGATCACTGTGATTTTTGGTGAACGTGAAATTCATAAGTAATTCATCTAATTGGTTTTTCAAAATCAATTCTGCATTTTGTTCTATAGAAGTCACCTTACACAAATTTGCGTAAGGTGCACCTTATAATAGAAGGAATGATACATACATCTATATATATATATATATATATATCAAGTTAATAATTATTATGAATTTTATTTATAGAACTACATGTATGTATGGAAGAGAAAACGAAAACGGGAAGCAATGAATTTATACAACTTTTGCAATCTACAATTATGCTGACATTGGAATTTAAAAAGTTACAAATTAAAAATCATTGATAATTCTTTTTATGATTTACGATACAATCATAATGCTATTTTGAATTTAAAAGTTATACATTATGAATTTTATTTATAAAAACTACATGCATGTAAGGAAAACAAAAAAGAGAAACAATGAACTTATACAATTTTTATGATCTACGATTATGATGATATAGGGACTTAAAAAGTTAGAAATCAAAAGTTATTGATCATTTTTAGGATTTTCTATACAATGATAATGTCAAAAAATTTAAGTTTATATCAAATTGTAAGAGACAAGGTCATAAATGTCTTTTATAATTTTAATGAGGGTAAATAAGCCAATCAAAATTTTTCAACTCAAACAACTTTTAGTAGTATAGAAATAGAAATAGAAATAGAAAAGATACATATATAGATATAGATAATTGTGGCTTTCAAGTACCAAGTAAACACCGATGTCATTATACCTGAATATACAAATAAGCACAAGAGTATTCACTATCAAGAAATAAGCACAAAATTAATAATAATAATAATAATAATAATAATAATAATAATAATAATAAATTAAAAACAAGGAAAAAAAAAAGTTGAATCCTACCAGAATTCTTATACAACACTATGATGCGAACATTTAATCACTTTACCCAATTGAAATTACTGATAATGACTGATAAGGATGCTAAAAACAACTGAGCACAATAAACTTAAACAGTATGCTTTGTGCTTACCTGACTGGCAGGTGCAGCTGATGTGGTTGAAGCTCCACTCGGTGAGGCCTTATTCTACAATTATTTCAGCATGTGCACAGAATCAGTACATATCTAAATAAACAAATAAGCACCACAAAATAATAGATTGACACCCAAGCATAAACCCCTCCCCAAAAAATAAATAAGTTAACTCCTTCCAGATTTTTTAGATGAACATTTTTATGTCATGTTGGGGCCTGTTTGGAATCATTGCTAATTTTCTAGATTTCACAAATAGGAAACAGACAGCTTGTTTCGGTTTTGAACTTTTTGTTCCCTTTTTTGGAACAAGAAAGAAATGTGGTAGTTTTTTCGTTTGCAAAAACAAAAAACCAAGAACAGTACAATACATTTGGTAACCAATAATACCAATAATAATTGTTGTCAAACAACGTATTCTTCTTCTTCTTCTCCTTCATTCTCATTTTTCTGCTTCTCCTTCTCCTTGTATTTCTTCCCTTAGCCCTGCCTCTTTTTCCATCCCAGCCTTCTTTCCCTCCAGTAACAACGTACACCATTCTTTCATACATGTGTGTTTCATTAATCATTCTAAATCCTACAAATTTTAAAAAATCCTCATATTTTGGCAAGTTCTAACTTTCAGCCTCTGATCGATCTAAAGGGTTTTCAAGAATCAACCAAATGGTTGATCCCAGATGGATGGAATTGGATCAGAACTCTGGTCGTGGAAGCAGCCATGGCAATTGAAGATGGGTGTGGCTGTGTAACATACAGAAGAAATCATGTTTGATTGAAGTTTGCAAGGGTTTGTTTCAACTGAGATCAAACCGAAATGGAACAATGGGTAAAACTTGCTCGTGGAAGAGGTCTCTGTAATGGGCGAGCACACGCTCACACACAGAGGATGGGAAGGATCTGAGGTTTGTGCATTGCTGTTTCAGTATTCGCACAGAATAGGGGAAGAGGAGGATCTAAGCTTCAGACCAGTCAATGGGGAGAGAGAGAGAGAGAGAGAGGAAATATGGGGATGGCCTGAAAGAAGAAGTTGGCTATGCACACATTCTGTGTTTTTCGTTTCCACTTTCTTCAAAAACCAATTCTGTGTTTTTAAAAAGTCCAAAATTTTGGAAATCATTTACAAAAAAAAATTTATATAAAAAAAAAATCCACATTACCTAACAAGCTTTCAATGACACCAATAGCATGTTGGCCAAGTGGCATGTTTCCCCTCATTTAGAGAAGAGGTTTCACGTTCGGGCACTTTCATCCAAAATTTATAAATAAATAAAAAAATCACATTACCCAACAAGCTTTCTATGACGCCAATAATATGTTGGCCAAGTGGCATGTATCTATCCCCACATTTAGGGGAGAGGTTTCGGGCTCAAGTACATGAAAGTGTATCGATAACCATTTGTTGATATTAAGGAGACTTTGGGATAAAGTTGAGTTGCTATCAATTGACAGAAGAAAAGAAAAATATGTTTTCTATGACATTCCAACTTTTGGATCATATATGTACAAATGTATATAACACATTTCCAAACAGGTCCTCACTCATCTCTTACCACCTAATAAGGTACATTGATCTCTATTAGTGAGAAGCACAACAATCACAAACCATGCTTCCACAAAATATAGACAAAAACTAATTGCTATTTATTCATTCACGGCTTCACGCCAAAGAAATTAAACGTCTCCCCAACTAACAAATTTAAATAATCACAACACATTCCTTTTCACATACCTTTCCTCCCCATTATAATTAACCCTAAAGAAATTTATAAGAAAGACACAACTAAAATATACAATCAAGTGTACCTTGCTCAACATAATGACAATAAAACTATTTTCAGCAACTTTATTTTCATCCAGTGTTGTGGCATCCTTGAGAACTTTTCCTTGATGGATGAGCATCTGTTGTGTGGCAGGGTAAACATCTGCACCATGTACTGTCTCTATATTTTTCTTCACATCAGAAACCTAAACAAACCATTAACAACAGCATTTGGTGCAGTAAGCTAATAATCATGACCAGAAAAATAACTAGCAGAGTACCCACAAGAGTTAAATGCACAAAAAGAAACCATCAAATAAACCTTTTAGAAACATGTGCAGATAATAATTCCATGGTATTGGAACCTAAATAAATATACATCGATCCAGTCTAACATGATATGTAAGATATTTCTCCCTATTTCCAATTGCTGCATCAAACACTGATGCACACAACAACAAGTCCTCATGCGTCCAACACCAGTATGCGCATTTACAAAAGACTCCACCTTTACTTCAACAATGTAGAGAAGAATAATTCTATTATACTCTTCAGTTAAAGAAGCAATAAGTTATTGCTTTCTTCATTAATTAATTCATTGGTTCTTCCTCATACACACGCAGATTCAAACATATCAAAGTATGCATGTCCAATATCATAATTTCACAACACATGTATAGTCACATCCTCATGTCCTGGGGAGTTGCTGCATTCAAAACCCCGTGCCTGTGTCGAAACACGACACTCATGTCCATGTCCAGAGAATAAAGCCTACCTGAATAAGAATTTTAATAACATTGGTTGTTGCATGAACTCCTTGTACAGACAACTTGAGGTAATGCTATATTGTAATACAACTAATATCTAAAATACCTAAAATATGAGTGTAAATGTCAAAAACTGCACAAATTTCCCAATTCTTATCCTAAAACAGCATCATGTTGCGCTCAACCACACCTATTCCAAGAAGTTCCCAACAAAACTTTTTGATTCTGAGAGTTAAAAAAAAAAAAAAAAACTCTTGAAGAACATTAGCTTTTAACATTTCAAAAAGATACTTAGCCATAAACATTTTCAGACCTGCAATCGAGCTTCATGTACAAAGTGTAAGCATTTTACGGCCTTTACTACATTTTAATCGTATTTTGTAACCAAGTAAGCATCTTACGGCCTTTACTACATTTTAATCGTATTTTGTAACCAAGTCTAGGAAATTTCAGCCAGACGAGGAACAATGGGCATTTATGATGGGCGAAGGCATGGCCGCCACATGAGATATCCCAGAACAATTAAAACAAGTTTGAATCAAGTCTATAACATAGCACTAAATTATTTGAGTGCCAAAAATTCAGAGGAGGCCATATCAAAGTTGAATTCCTTATCCATCTCCCATGAGTAGGTTAAAACATTCCCAAATAAACCAGGATAACTTATCATTCACTTTCAAGGTCAAGCAACTTAAATTTAGCAACTTAGAAGATTTCCCTCAACTGTTCCGAAATCATTGCATCATTTGGGCAACGAAACACGAGAGCCGCACCGAACAATAGGAACATAATTTCACCAAAAAAATTGTCATCGACTGCCGATATAACAAATCAATCACTCAATAAAACGCTAAATAATATTCAAACACAAAATTAATACAAAAAAGAAAAAAAAAAGCCCTAATTCTCAAACACTGTCAAAGCAGACTACATAAAACCCTAAACGCATAAATATATAGTCATGATTACAGAGCATGACAGACAATATTCTCTCAGAATGAGCAGATAAATACATACATATATATATATATATATAAGAGAGAGAGAGAGAGATTGGTACGGTGTCTTCGGGTTTCACTTCGATCTCGAAGTGAGTTCCCTTCAAAGTCTTCACGAAAACCTTCATCTTCTTTCTTCGATCCTCGTCCGTACAGTTTCCAATTCCCCGGCAAGGTCTCCGACTCTCTCCGGACGCCGCCGGCGATCGTAACCGATTGGAAAAGCAGAGAGGCGAAAAACCAAAGCACAAGTCACTGCAGGCAGTCTCTGTCCACTTTATATTGCTACAAAATCAGCAATAATTGGGTTACAGCCGAGCCTACGATAGTATTAGAGTTGCTAATCACGAAAGAGCACGTAAGCAAAAAATAAAAGAAAAAGTAAGTCAGCGTTTTTTTTAACTGAAGTGTCGTTTCATGATTGGGTATTGGTGGGTTGGTATGGCCATGACTGTTATTTTAGTATTGTTTTCACGATAGCAAATGGGATGAGCTAGATTTTTGTTTACAGCGAAGGATTAGGGATTGTTTGGAATTATCCGTACACATGTGCTAAACTGACGTGTAATTAATCAGCACCGTTTAATTTGGTGAGTCACCAAAAAAGAAAAATGATATTACCCAAAAATAATTAAAATATATGTATTTCTTCTTCCTTTCCCTCAAAAATAAAAAATAAAAACTCAATATTAAGAAAAATAGAAAAAATGGAAACCCCATTTATTATTCGAATAATCTATATTTTCATCTATCATTTTTTTTGTGAAAATCTATCAATATATATACAAATACAATATATAAAAGCAAGAATTCCATAAAATTTTGGATTAATATGATCTCATAAATCTAGCCATGATCATAAGAAATATAGATTTATAGAAGTGCTTAAAAATGGTCCCATATATTCTATACTAATCATTATAAAATTCTTCTTAATTTATGTCTATATTAAGAGTTATGTTGCTGACTAGATCATTTTACTCTATATTAATATACTTTTTTATTTCTATTTTATATAAAAGTATGAATTTTAAAAATAAAAAATTGATATATTTTTACAAATAGACATGATCTTATATAAATTTTTTTATTTGTCAAAAATATAAACTTTACCCCATTTAATATTAATAAATATGGAGTAATTTTCTTATAAGGACTATCTTATGTGAGGACTTAGTCTTATGTGAGGTCTTGGTCTTTTAGTTAATGTAAGATGGGAATTTTGGAAAACCGGCCATTGGATTAGATATTCTTCCAATGTATGTCATGCATGCCAAAAATCAGAGTGATCTGACTGATCTAACGGTTAGTTTATAAAATACAGACTGAAAAACTGTGACCATTAGATACTGTCATAATTTTTCATAGTCTGTATTTTAGAAACCGACTATCAAATCACTATGACTTTTGGCATACATGTCATACATAGGAAGAATATTCAATCCAACGGCCGATTTTTCAAAATATTCATCCTACATTGGTTGAAAAGCCAAGTCTTATATGAGGACATCCTCATAAGAGGAGGACTCAATAAATAGGTATCAATGCATACTTATATATTTAAACCCAAAATCTCCCCCTTAAAGAGGAGGACTCAATAAATAGGTATCAATGCATACTTATATATTTAAACCCAAAATCTCTCCCTTAAATGTGAGGATACATCTAGTAGACCAACATGTCATTAACAATCTTATACAATTCCATCAACTAAAATAGTAGACTTCTTGATTTGGTTAATTTGTTTATAAGCTGCATTCGATTTCTTGAATATGGGCATAATCTCATAAAATTCCATCAATCATAATAAAGGTCATTTAAGTTTGTAATATGATATTTGGGTAGCATATTAAGTCCATATTTATTGATTTAATGTTATTTTTATACAATTTAAATTTCTCAAGCCTTTCTTAAATGATAATTTTTTTTAATAACTTTGAATATTTAATCTTAATTGTATTCTTTTGAGATATTTTTTACAAAAATTTGCACATGCAATAAAATGTTGTGCAAGATCAAAAATCCTAGAAAAAAAATTTTAACTTGCCAAAATATTCATATATAATTGTAAAATTAACATGACCCATAAATTATGCCAACAATCAGAATAAGCTGAACTTTTTTTTTCTTTTACTCTCTCAGTCTCTCTTAGAAATATTTGTTTTTGGACATTCTTTTGATGATTCTATTAGCCTTATGGCTTCCCTCATGACCTTTTAGGTTTAGTTTTGATGATAATAAACATGTCTTGTGGGCTAATATGTTTATCTAGTGATGCAAGGTTCATACTTGTTGGAACTTATATTAATGCATCAAAAACTCAAGAAAGACACAAACGAACCTAAGCCTAGCTCTAAGAGAATTCAAGAAGACTTAAGACATTTCAAAACAATGTACTTTATTGATCTTTTGTATTATAAGTGTCTTAAGATCATTTGTAAAACTCTCAATTGTTAAAAGCTAAAAATGCTAAAAATGACTCTAGTTTGAACTTAGAAGATACATATTACTTCCATGAACCTATTTACCTGGTCAAACTTTTTCTAAGTGTGTGATGACTATCTCAAGATTGGTAAATATGGCTTTTTGCCTTAATTTACCTCAAAATTCGTTTTTCTTCAAAAACTGGCAAGGCCGTTCGAACAAGAAAAGAGCCGTTCGGCCCGTTCGAATGGGACAGGGGCTTGTATTGGAGGAATTAACCGTTATAACGAATTTTGGAACTTTCATTAAAACTGTAATAACCCATACTTTTATAATATTATTTTATGTATTTTAAGAGGCTGATGTAAATTAAACTTTGTTATTTATTGTTATTTGAAAAAAAAATGAAATTACAATTTTGCCCCTACTTTATAAAAAAACCAACACACCCCATTCTTGCCTTCAAAGCCGCGAGAGAGAGGGAGCGAAACTGAGAGGAAGAAGGAGGAAGAGAGAGAGAGAGGGACATCAAAGCCGGAGGTCCGCCGGAGTTCACCAACGTCGCCGGTGGAGGTAAGATTTATCTTTTTTGTTCTTGTTTTTCTTGTTCATCTTCTTTTTCTCTTCTTTTGTACCCATTTTGTGGGTTTGGAGTTATTTCGTGAGGAATTTTGGTGTTTGATGATTTGAAAAGTGTTAAGGGTTGCTTATGGGTTGTGTGGATGAGGATTTATGGGTTTAAAGGGTGGTTTTATTGTGGTTTTGGTTAGGTTGTGATAAAATGGGTTTATGTGGGTTTTATGCCTAAAAATTTGTGGATCTCACGATCATACCGTTGGATCTTTGATTTTTCTGTGGATTTATAGTTGTTTAGGTAAGTTTAGGGTAGATCTAAGGTTTGATGCGAGTATTTTGAGGTTTGGTAGGTGTTTGGGAAGTTTGGGAAGTTTGGGTGCATTTTGGCACTATTCATAGTCGAAGGACTTCCCCGGGTGACTTCTATCTATAGAGGAGGAGCCCTCTATCGATAAACATCCTTCTCAAGTCTGCAGTAATGAAGTCTATCGATAGACATTCTATCGATGATCGATAAACAGACCTTTTTCTTCTTTTTATTGCTCTCCAACTTCTTTTGGTCATAACTTTCTTATCTGGAGTCAGTTTTGGGAAATCTTTATATGCTCAGAAAGCTTGCAAAGTCTAGTTTCTAAATATATTGGTTTTGGGGTTAGATTCATTGTGGAGAGAAAAATATTTTGAAAATACCATATTTGCCCTTTTCTCGTATCCTTCATATTCTTTGGTGTGAATCTCTTAAACCACTTGGCATTTGGCCACAAAATTCGACGTGTAGCATCTTAACATACTTGGGAATATGTCTTGAAAGATTTAAGGCCTTTGGTTTGGTGTTTTGGGATTTTGAGTCCTTAGGGTCACGAGTGAGCGGTTTTGGAAAGCGAGTTATTTTACTTTTGAGATTGTAGATTCTTTGTGCTTTCTTTTGATTTCCTTTCTTGCATTATTTGTTGTTTCCAGATTTGGAAGGTCCTTTGGAGGACCACTTGCATCGGGTGCATTGATCATTGCATTTGGAGAGGCTCGTGGAGCTGAAAAGGGTTAGAAACACCGTTGTATTGAAGTAGGAATGCGTAACCTTGTACTATTGATAATGATAAATTATTTTTCGAATGCTTTATAGAAGATATGACTTATATGTCCTTTTTAAAACCTCATTGCTTATTGAATTGAGAAATGGATACATGAAATATACTGTTTTTTTTAGACACTGTTAAACTGTGTGGCATGTTTATGAAATAAAACCAAGGCATAATGTTGAAAAGGTTTCAGAATCGTATTTACATCTCCCGACAAACTAGTTTATACTGAATATGACCTATTTACAAACTGGGGAAACGAACTCCTTTACTACATGTTTTATGAAAATACTAAAAAGGCATATAATGACTATGTTTGTACGAAAATGCTTGAAATGTCTAGTTTTATGCTTATATGCCTATTTTTCTAAATGGATTGATAAAAGGAAAATGAATGAGAAATATTTTGATAAGTTGTTCCCCTGATTTTGGTCTGAATCATTTGTTTGGAAACTGGGATTATTTTGCACACATTGCGACACAAAAGTTGTTTTGAATATGAAATACAAAGTGCCTTGTGAATTATTTTCTATAAACTGTGATGGCATAATGACATTTACTCATTTTCATGATTTTATTGACAAATGAAGTTATGGAACTACGGTTGCAATATTCCTACTGAGCGATTCGAGACTCACTCCTGCTTTTCATGCAATAGATTTGCAGGTAGACTTAGGGAGTTGCATTTGTAGCATGGTTCAGCCTTCCTATTAAGGACTAGTGACCAGTATTGGGTAGTTTCTACATTTGTTGCATTTGCCTAGTAGTTATGTAATATATGTATGCGTATATATATCTATTGGATTTGAGGATTTTAGTTTGATTGTTGCACTGCCTACTTGCCAAGGATGTTGGCAGTATTATGATTTGTTTTATGATTTTATATAAAGCATTTGGGACATAATGTATGTACATGTCATTTCATGTTGATATATATATATTCTTTGTTTTTCGTGAGGAAATATGAATGAGTAGGACGTGTTGTACCTCCATCTTGACACGTGTCGACCTATCCAGAAGGGTCAGTACGGATGTTAGGTTGGGGCGTTACAAAGACCGTTTGAACGATACCTTAGTCCGTTCAAATGAGTATCATTGATTTTTAATTTTAACGATTAGTCCGTTCGAAGGGTATCGAGGCGTTCGAATAGTCTTCGCAGATTTTCATATCGGCTGCATTTGATGCTCCCAACCACTTAGATTGTGATTGGATGGGAGGGAAACAGCTAGTTCCTAACTAAATGCTATTTATTGCATCTTTCCTCTTCATTTGAACATTACCTAGTGCATTTACTCTCATTACTCAAAAGTATTGAATCCTCAAAAAGCAAATACTCTCTCAACTACCTCTCAAAGAGCATAGATTAGTGATTAACAGTTGAAGAGCTATTAGTGAAGCTTATTTGTTGTATAATCAACTTGTTAAAGCACAAACTCTTGTACTTCACTCATTTGTTCACTTTTGGAAGCTAGGACTTGGTAACCCTCTTGTGAAACTTGGAGTTTGTTGATCAAACTCGAGTGTCTTGGTGTAAAGTTTGATCTCTACTAGTCAAAAGGATCATTTTATTGGGTTTGGAAATCCTCGAGCTTGGTGCTTGAGGCGCAGACGTAGGCTTGGTGCCAAACCACTTTAAAATCGACGTTTGATTTATTTTGCTCTCTATCTCCTTTATATTTGCTGCTTTGTTTTCTTATCTTGTTATTTACATTTGATTAATGCTTGGCGTATAGATTTGTAATGCTATTTATCCCAAGTGTAGGACAGTTGTCAAGTATAGTACATGGGAATCTCGTGGTCATTGTCCACAGAGATAAAAATTAAATAAAGATTTGCAATCCTTTTGATTTGGTTCAAAAATGAGAAAAATAAAGAAAAATCCAATGGTTGTTGATTTGGGAATTGGTTGTGCTCAATGCACAAAAATTGTTTTGAATATTTAAACAATAAAAGAAATAAGCTGAGATTTATGGTTCATCTTGTCCATATCCTTGGTTCTAATTTTTCACACACATTACACATCCAGAGTACAATGAAAAATGATCCAGATAGAATATTTAGCAATAAAATTCAATAATATTACACACTTAGATTACATTGAAGGATGGTCTGTGCGGAAGATTTAACAATAAAAACGGTTATGCTCTAAGATTATAGGATATTTATGCTAAAGAAAATTTCAAAACTTTAAGCATACACTCGGAATGCTTTTAGCACTAAGAACCATCTATGCCAAAAAATCCTATCCATAGATGGTCAAAGTTAGCCAATCCTTGTGGATTTGAACAAATCTAGTGTTTAACATCAATATTGAAATTTCGAGGATACTATTTCTTGATTGATAAACAAGATTCAATTATCAATCCTTAACTTAATGTTCAATTGACAAATATAAAGTAATCACACAAAGAACACCAGTTTTTACGAAGAAAACCCTCACGGAAAAAAACCTCGGGAACACTAGAAATCACTATGAATATACCAAGTACAAGAAGTATGATACTACTCACAGAACTAACGCTTGAGTCCACAAGCCCAAGTAGAATCCCTATCTTGAACAAACAATCAATGAGTCTATGCTAGTCTTCACAGTATTTCTATAAACCGAGTCCACAGTTCTAGTTCCACACACCGAGTCCACGATGCCAATAGAGGTTCATCGTCACTATTCGAATCCACGAATCCAATAAACAAAGCAAATATGAAGTTGATTCAATCAAACGATTATGTTCTATGCATCAGTACTAAGACTAAGATCCAATATGTAAAAAATGCATAGAATTTTCAAGGAGGCTAGGGTTTCAATAAAAATCAATATGATTTCTTAGCTCTATGTTTAAACTCTACGAAATTTACCTTAAATATCACCTGAGAAAAAAGTCTACGTGTTTCACCTTGATTAGAACTGAAAATGTATTAAACATACAGAAGTATGCAAAACTTACGAGCTGGATCGATATTACTTTTTAGGCTGGATCGATCCAAACCTCTCTGTATCCAGGATCAATTCGGCAATCATGAAATAGGATCGATCCAATTCGGCAGTCATGAAATAGGATCGATCCTACACAAAAAGCTAGATCGATCCTAAATACGCAATTTCCAAAAAATATTTATTTTTGACAGAATTTGGACCTAAGAGCATACAAGGATCATTCCTAAGTTCATTGGGCAACTTAAACCACCTATTGTCAATGACTCAACCTAGGTTCTAAGTCAAACTTACCTTTTTTAGAATTAAGCCTCATTTGAATGCGATTTGAGCTTGAGATACGAGACTTTGACGATTGATTCGATGTTCTCATGCTTAATGCTGCATACTTGAGCTTCTAGGGATTATGGGCTTGAGACCAATCACATACTCAGGCTTTTGACATTCGAATTAGCTAACACTAAAACATGATAAACCTAACAAATATCCAAATCTTTCAAGAATGAATATAGTATGAGAAATTATATATATACCTTGGATATAGAACAGGAATCTCCTATAAATCCTAGCTTTTAGAATCTTAGCTACTCATGGATGCAAAGATAAACAAATGAAACTAAAGACATTGAAATGAAACTTAATCTTTGAAAATAAACTTGCAAAAACTGAATGAAATTCAAATCCGTTCGAGTACAAAGATTGATCAAATAAGAAAATACAACAAAAATGAAGATTCAACAAGAAAATAACTCAAACTAGCTAAATCTACTTAAGAAAGATGAGAAAGATGAGGAACAAGAGAGAAAACGAAGAAAAACAAAAAAACTAGATCTAAACTAAGTTGCTGGAATGAAGCAAACCTCTTTTGCTCTTAATAAGATTCTTAATTATATAGTCCTCTTAGTGAAAACACAAGTATACCTCTAAAAAGATTCTCAAAATTCTGCATTATATCTCAAAGTTGGTTGCCATTACCGATAATGACTAGACCCATTATTGGTAATGGTCTTGAATTAGCTTTCTTCCCTTTAAAGTATCTCTTCTATTACCGATAATGCAACATGCCATTATTGGTAATGGTCTTCTTCTGGCGAAAGGGAGCTAACTTGCTGGCACCGCATTATCGATAGGGGAAAAACACACTATTGGTAGTGTTTATGCTCTGGATTTCCTCTTGCTGCTTGCATTCATGCATTACCAATAATGCAGAATGCCATTATCGGTAACAATAGGATTCTGGTGTCTGCATTATCGGTAATGATAGGATTCTGGTGTCGATGAAACATGTTTTTGGCTTTGATCTTCTTGCATTACCGATAATGCAGCATGCCATTATCGGTAATGGATGCTTCCTACCCCTGGATTTTGACTGATTCCTCACTCCACTTTGCTTTTATGCTTTCTTTTTGTTCATTTTCTTTCCTTTATTAACATCCTCGCTTTCACTCCTTTTAATGCAAAACATCTACAAGAGTTGAAAACATTGAACATAAGATAAACTACAAATAAAAACCATTAATATGATACTTAAAACATTAAATTGATTGCATAGGCAAATTAGAAAGAGCATGATTGTGAGGCAATCATGCCCCTCAACTTAGATGTTGCTAGTCTTTAGCAAACGATTCCTAAGAGTATTATCCAAAAGCATATAAATTTCAAGCAAGTTTAACTAATACATGCATCAAATCAATTTGAATTAATCCAATATTCTTTAACTTCACGTGCTTGAATCTAATCAGTCCTTTTGAGTGCATATACATGTGAACCATGAAAAATAGAGTACCTTGCTTTTCAAAAGGTTCAATAACCATCTCATATTAAGTTTTAACTCAAAATGCGTACCAGGATATCACTCGAAACAAATACTCACAGATATGGCTTTGGGGTCCCCTAATTTCCTTAGGAAGCATGTAAGTCTAAACTTACTTGCAACTCACCAACAACTTAAGAGTGATGTTAGTTCACATATGCATCAGTTATCGAATTTGACAAATCCAACAAGAATAATCATCATGCTCAAAATGGAACAATATGTACACTAAGAAATCAAAAGGTCTTTACTACTTGTAATGAATTGTAGGTAAGGAAATGAACAAGGGACATCAAAAATGAGAATGGTTTTAAAAAACATGGCAAAGGTTATCGACCCAAACCATTCTCAACCAAAACCTAACTATACAAGTGACTAATTAAAAGTAACAACTAATCAAAACAAGCAATTCAAACACAAATGTTTACTGCAGTAAAAAAAAAAAATATCACACAAATCAAAAAGAGTTTGTAAAAGTCCATGTTATCAAGTTCTAGTTAGTAGCATTTTGATCTGCTGCTACTTCCTCAGCAAGAATCTCTTTTAGAATATCATCTCCTACTAGGGGTGAAAAAAAAACCAGCCAACCCGCTGAACCGGCCCAAACCAGCCGTTTGTAATGGTTTGGCCCAGTTTCAAATTTAAAATGGTCCAGTCCGGCCCATAAAATAACTAAGCCCGGTTTAACGGGTTGGCCACGATCCAAATACATAAGCCGGCCATTAAACCCGGACTGGGCTGTTATAATTCATTAGGCAAAACGACGTCGTTTTGATATCTATTTATATATACACATAATTAAACCCTAGCCCCCAATTTCCTCACTTAGTCACTCATATCGCACAGTCCCGTGGCTCCCGGCCTCGCGCTTCCATCCCCTCGACCAGTCGACCTTCACTCCTTCAGACCTCAGTCCATCCTCACCGGAGTTGTCCAGGCTCATTGGCTTTATCCAGGCTCACTGGCTTTGTCCAGGCTCATCGAGGGTAAGTAACTCCTCTCCTCCCTTTTTTTTTTTTGTTTTACAGAATCACCTACCAATCCATTCCTCCGGTGTGTTGACATTGATGCAGTGTCAAAGCTTTGTCACAGCAAAGGAGCATTGGTGTGTGTGGATAGAACATTTGCAACACCTTTGAATCAGAAAGCTCTCTCTCTTGGTGCTGATATTGTTTTGCACTCCGCAACAAAATATATTGCGAGTCACAATGATGTAAATGCATATTGGCTTTAATTGCTTAATACATTAGTTAAAGAGTAGTTTACAATTTGAACTGTAGAAATATCCAATTAAAAAACATGATTCTTGTTTCGGGTTCTTGGTGGTTGCATTAGTGGTTCTGGAAAGGTTATCTCTGTAGTTCGTAAAATGCATCACATTTTTTGTGGCACTCTTAATCCTGTAAGTTGCTTGGTATTTGGTGCTCTTCTTGGATGATATATTATTCTGAATCTCTGACTGCAATGCTAACAGTCAAAAGATTTATGCTGTTTCAAACCAACATGAGTAGTATAATTCATAATGAATTGATTTCTGGGGCACTATCACAAGTTTTATGCCACTCAGATGTACATTATAATAAACTGGTTACTTCTGTTTTATCAAAATGCCGCGTATCTGATCATCCGAGGCATGAAGACACTGCATCTTCGTGTACAGCAGCAAAACATAACAGCATTGAGGATGGCTAAAATTTTAGAGGCATATCCTAAGGTACTTTTGAAGTTCTCTTTTATCATGAAACTTTTTATTCCTTATAATGAAGGTTTAGCTGCAGTCTCAGTGCTTTTGTCTAAGCAAACACTTTTCTTGGGAAATTTTGGGGGAAAATCTCAAGAGTATCTGAGTGCTCCAAAAATATTAAATTGCAAAAAACCCAAAAATCTAATGGGGTGCTAAATTAACTGTCTTTGTATTTATTTTTGCCACTTTTGCATATAAAGCCCTCAGTTTCACCTCAATCTAATCTTCTATATCTGACTTATGGAAAGGAATACAAGTATGGTCAAGACAATCTAATATTTTTATATACCTTAATTTACTTATCTTATGAGTTACTTTGCATTATATTTTCTATAGCTTTACTTTATTTTATTTTATTATGGAATGTTGGATAAGAAATAACTCTTCATTATTTTTCTACAGGTTTAATTATCTTATTGGTGACTTTTGGAGTTTTGGTGGACACTAGTTGGGACTTGGGAAGCAAAACTCCAAATACTGGCAACACCCACCAGGTTAGGAGTTTCTCATATTTTTATATAGTTTTACTTGAATTATGAATGACTTTGCATAGTTTTACTATAATGTTGAGATGTGTTTTTTTTATAGTTTTACTTGAATTATGAGTGACTTTTTATAGTTTTTTATTATTGATTGTTGGAAACATAACCTAGAAAAATATTACTATTGAGGATTATTTTTTATAGTTCAAGATCTTTACTTATGACTTTTTGTAGGTACAAGTTAGGAAACATAACCTAGAAAAACATGGTTAATATTTTTACTAAGTTAGAATCCCTAAAAGTATTACTATTTTATTTTTTTAGATTAAGAGCCCGTTCAACCCGTTCAAACCGTGTGGTTTGGGTTGGCTTGGGTTGGCTTTTTCAATGGGTTGGCATTTTAGTGGGCTGTTAGAATTGGGTTGGCCCATTTTATGCTTCCAAACCGGCCAACCCGGGCCGTTTACACCCCTATCTCCCACACCTTCAAAGTTTCCTTCTTCTCTTATAGCTAGATCCTCTTCAAGTAGAATCACTGGTGCAGGCTCACCAACCTCTTCTTCATATGCAGGCCCAGGGGGAGGGGGAGCTATTCCAAGAAGATCTGACACCGACTTCATCGAGGCTTGCTGAATTTCCCATTGCATCTGCTGTCTTCTCATGAGTCTACTGATATCAGCCTGGATAGTCCTCATCATCTCGGGAATGGTCGATACAGACTCTTCATTCTGCGATTCAACACTAGAAGATGCTCCACTACTTCGCATTCCTCTTTGAGTTTGAGTGGATCTAGCAGCCTGTGCTCTGGCTCGTGGTCCTATAGACGATGCTGCTAGAGTAATGCCTTATTCTCTAAATGTGTACATCTCAGCTGAAGCGACTCCTTAATTTAAGCATATCTAAGTGATCATCTAAGGGAATAACATAATTCAATTTAGCTGGTCAGTGATGTACAATACTAAATCCTCAGAAATCCATGACGCCACATCGATTACTACCTCTCCTATGAATTCAATAAGTAGGTCCACTTCTGATTGCTTTGATGCACTCTCTGATCCTTTCACATACAAATTAGTGTGAATGATATTATTCATCGCAGCATAATCTGGCAACATATTCTTAATTAGGAAAGTTTGGCCATCTTCCTTAGGAGGATTTGGGTCAATATAGATCGTCTTCGTACTCTCAGCCCTTCCTATGCTTTCAAAGTCAATGTGTGGGTATTTGACCTCTCCTTCCATTGGTCTTTCGATGCCAAGGTAATTCACAATATCATTAGGAGTGATCTTCACAGTTCTCTTAGCACTCATTTTCTTTTGCACTGTCTCCGATTCAACGTCTTTCACTGCATTTGTATAAAAATGATGCACTAGGCTTGGCTTGTACCCTTTTCCTTATTTAAGCCAAGAATTCAACTCTCTGCACCATAGGACCTTTATTACTTCGTTGTCCACATTAAATGCCTCAACTTTGATAAACCGTTCTAACTTGAATCCCTTCTTCTTCAGAATTTCTTCCAAGGTCTGCTTTGGTTGTTTTATCACACCTGTATGTCGCGTTGGTTTCTCCTTGTGGCTCATGGGAACTGAGCCAAGTTTTTTCTTTGGGTGCCTTGTGGTGCCAATATTAGGATCTTCCTCCACTAGTTCTTTCTGAGCATACTTTCTCTTACTCGATGGTGCCCATTTATTGCCTAGTTTAGGTCCTAGGGGATCATCAGAATCAGACTCAGCAAGATTTGGCTCCACCATTTTCTGCTTGCCCTTGCCCTTGTCTGACAATTTAGCTTTCTTTGGAGGTGTTAACTTACAGGTTCTTGGATGGATATCTTTTTTTCTGGCTCCCTCGATTCCTTCCGCTTTTGATCCACTTTACCTTTTTTCTTATGTGCCAGTCTCTTTTCTTCCCCCTTTTTAAGCTTTAGCTTTCTCTTAAGCCCTAAGCTTGTCTTCTTCTGCTTGTTTCTTTTTCAATTCAGCCAATAATTTCTCCGTCATCTTGGTTCGAGCCATTTCCATTTGAAGTCACAAGTGAGGTATACAATTTCCAATAATATGAGAAAGGATTTTAACAATTTACAAGAAAATTTTGGCAGAATTTCCCCTAAAAATGGCACTTTCCACATATAAACAGTCTCCAAACTCAAATCCCAATCACAAATGATCAAAACTAAACCAAAATCAATAATCAGCCCAAAATTTTCCAATTACACATACACATGCACTAAAGAACTCATTAATCAACAGATCAACAATGACTGGTTTACCTTTCTTCCTTAGATGTTGAATTTAAAGTTCCCAAGCCCTAGAACAGTCTAATGTTCAGTTGCCATGGAAGAGGAAATGAAGAGAGATGAACGTGGGTATGTAGTAGGAAGGTGAAAATAGAGAATTGGAGAAAAAAGGAGAAGAGATCGACGATTAAGAGAGATAAAAATAAAAAAAATTGATCGAGGCGGTTACTGGTTTTGTATTTGATCGGTTTCATTACCGATAATAAGGATTTCCATTATCGGTAATGATAGTCTTTTGGTTTGGTTAGGTAAAAAAGAGAATGACCATTACCAATAATGAGTCTTGGAATTATCGGTAATGTCAAGGCTCGGGTTTATTTATTTATTTATTAATAACTTTGGGTTAGTGCATTATCGATAATGGCAATAGAGACTATTGGTAATATTATTGTTCTGATACATACTTGGAACTTGGGAAAAACGTATTACCGATAATGAAAGTGGTGTGCGGTAATGAGAAGCTTTTGTGACTTACTTCATTCCTTCAACAACCTGCATTACCGATAATGAAGGTTGGCATTATCGGTAATGTTGCATTTCTAATCCTGAAATTCCTTTTAGTCCTTTGATTCCTTCGTTGAATCCTTATTCAACATGGCTTTCAACAAAAATCTATCAATCCCTTCCATTTCATTTGCAAGTTCTGCTCAAGTAGAACACTTATACATGCCAACTGATCTTCTTCCCTATCACACCAAGAACAGAGGCTTCACAGAACTGATTCCCTGTACAAAACCCAATTTCTTTCCAACTATTGATCGTTCCAAGCTAGGGAGGTTATTCCCAGCTACAATCAAGATTTAAATATTTATAAACCATGTGTTAACCTTAATTCAATAGAGTTTTGGTAAGCACGGGTGTCGATCTGCAGGGAACTAATTTCAATTAATGAAAAGTGATTAAACCTAATTCTAATCAAGAGAATGGATTCAAGGTAGATTTTTGGTTGGTAACTTGGGCTTCAAGTGAATTGAAGCAAAACACTAATTTTAACTAATAAAAACAGTTCAAAAGAGATTTAACCGATGGAATGAAATGACTAGGGCAAGGAATCCATTTAAATCACATTTATGCAATTTAGTTGTATAAAATCATATTTTCGGTATTTATGTATGGCGGTTCTTCCAATTACAAGAAGGAATTACCAAAAATAATATAAATGTAAGATTTAAGCCTTCTTATCCTCAGAAGGCATGGATTGTCATACGAAGTATGCATAATCCATCCTAATTAAGTCCAAGTACACTTAACCTTATATTTACTCCATTAATTACCATTGCATGGTTTATATAATCGCAATCACAGATGTACAATTATGTATTTGAAGATTTAACATAACAGAACAGATCGAAACAATCTCATAAAACCATACAATCACATAAATACTCAAGAAATATTATTTATATAACTGAAAATTACAAAAGAAATCCAAACTTCATCCTCACCCAAGTGTGAGACTTAGTTGGCCATAACGATTGAAGAATCTCCTCCCACCATCAACGATCCAAGCTCCATACGATGGATGATGGTCAAAATCAACGCTAAAAACCTTAAGAACTTCCAGAACAAAACCTTAAACTAAAACTCCAATTAAACCTAATGTAAAAGCTGCCCATTAGAGCTGCATATTGTTGTTTAAATAGTTCCCTTATAAAAGTACAATAATGCCCTTACAATTACAGAGAAACTGGGGATAAAATAGTCAAATCTAGCGAAATCCGTATTCTCTATCGATAGAAGTGTTGCTATCAATAGAGGTTTTATCGATAGCGCCTACATCTCTATCGGTAGAGATCTCGTAGCACTAGCCTTGATCTATTTTTAAACTCTGAGGCCATCTCTATCGATAGATAAGTCCCTTTATCGATAGAATGCAATTAAATTAATTCTCGAACTTAGAACAGAGGATTCTGGCTATCGATGGAGCATTCTGGCTATCGATGGAAGGTTCTATCGATAGACCTTCTGTTGATAGAAAGTTGTGATAACCCAAAATTTTAAAATGCAAATTTTCATATTTTAAATATGTTTTGGAACTATTTTTTAAATTAAGAAATTTTATATTTTGAAATTTTATAATAGTAGGGGGTGAGATTGTGATAGCTTAAAATTTTCAAATTCATGGTTTATGTATTTTCATTTAAAATTGGGGGTGATTTGGTAAATAAGTAGAATTTTACCTTAAACTTTTGCTAAATTGCCAAGCTTGTCCCCATTTAATTTCTTTATAAACCGTGGCTACTTCCTGTTTCATTTCACCATTTTCATTTAGCAAATTTTGATCATGCATATTTTATAAATACCTTTAAAGTTGGCAAATTTGCAAAACAACCCTTGGTTTTCTCTTTAAAAAGACCCACGAACAGCCTTCATTCCCCACTTATCCCTCATTAGACTTGAGAGAGTTGAAAGCTTGAGAGAGAAGGCCGAGAGTCAGAGTGAGAAAGAGAGCTGCCGTGGAGAGGTGTTGGCCACCAGAGAGTTGCCGGAATCTCACCGGAGAAACTGCCAAACTACATTTCTGCTATGACTAAGGTAAATCGTGCATTGCTTGGATGAATCCTCTTCATTTTTGCCTCATGCATATTCGGATCTGCGGAGCTGAAAGTAGAAAACCATATGCATGTCTCTGTTCTTCTTTTCTTCTCTTTTCATTCATAATTTAAAGAAGTTTCAATGCTTTGATTCTTGGTTTTTTTTAAAAAAATGGTTTGATGCCTTCACGGGTTTGCACTTAAATCATGATTTCTACTATTCAAAAATACTTCTTTTGCTGTTTAAATGGTTGCATGTGATTAGATATACATTTTTAAATGGATTTGAACTGATTGTGGGATTTATTAAGCTAAAAACAACATTTTCATGGAAGCCCCTGTTTTTTAGCATGCATTTCGGGCTGTGCATGTCAAAGATTCATGGTGATTATGCTTCGTTTTCTAATCTAAAGGGTATATTCAGTTTGATTTGGGTTTGCATATGGTGATCCTTCAGTAAGAGAGGTTTGTTTTGGGTTTAGAGTGACTGGGTTTAAGGTGGCTGAGAGCAACAGCCATGGCTGCTCTACCCGAGCTTTGATATGGAGTTTTATGATAGATCAATCTTATCTATTTTGCATGTGGTTATCTTCACTCTTAAAAACTTATATTTTTGGTAAATCAGTGGGGTAAAATGACTGCTTGTAGTGGGCCAATTGTGATGGATGTGTTTGGATAGATTTTAACATGCAAGCAACAGTTGGGGAGTTGCATGTGGAAACCGCACATGCATGGGTTCAGATTTTGGGATTTTTGGGCAGTGCATGTCCAACCTCTGTATTTTGCATTTCGTTTTAAAACTGGTGAGTAGATTTATGTTGTTTCAGACTTGCATGTGACTTTCCAGCAGTTGGGATGGTTTTATTTTTAGCTTCAAATGGCTGTGTGGAAGATGATAACTCACGGCAGCCATGGTTACTTTAATTCAAGCTTGATTTTGAGTTTTGTTGACAAATAAGAGTTAAACTATACTGCATATGGGATTATTTAAGTTTTGAAATGCTAATATGAAGTTTTATATGTGTTTTGAGTAAGTTAAATAAAGGTTTAAAATCAATTGCAGCTTGGGTATATTTCTCGGACCAGTGCATTACCGATAATGGCAATATGAATTATCGGTAATGCATTGGGCAGTTTGGTCGGAAAGGTTGCATTACCGGTAATGCATATTGCCATTACTGGTAATGAGGCTCCTCTTGTGCATTTTCTCTTTTCTTCCTTAATTCTTCCTTTTCTCATAACTTTCGCATATGAGCTCCGTTTTGAGCGTACTTTATATGCACGGAAAGCTATCGAGATGTACTTTCTAAATTTTGAGGTTTTGAGGTCAAATTATTTTTGAAGAGAGAGATATTCTGGAAATACCAGATTTGCCTTTGTGTGTGCACTTTGTCTTCTTTGGCCTATATCTTCCGTTTCGCTTTGCATTTGGCCATGGGATTCAATGTGTGGTATCTTGACACACTTGGGAGCACATCTTGGAAGTTTTGAGTCTTTTGATGTGGCATTTTGGGTTTTGACCCATAGGGTCGCGAGTGAGCAGTTTTGAGAGTCGTATTGCTTTACTTTGAAGCTGTGGATGCTTGTGCTTTCTTTTGATCCTTCTTGCTTGCATTATTGTTTGTTTCTCAGATTTGATTTGGGTCCTTTGGAGGACCACTTGCATTGGTGCATGAGCATTGTATTTGGGAGGCTCGTGGAGCCGCAAAGGGTTGGAAACACCGTTGCATTGAGGTAGGGATAAGTAACCTTTTACTTCTAATGATGATATGATTGTTTTATATCTGTTTGAGAACTTCGTGAATATTAAACACATTCGAACCTTATGATTTATGAATACTTGAGAACTTCGTTTATCAAATGGTTAAATAGATACATGAAATATAACGATTTGAGAACTGTTATTGTGTGGCATTTTTATGAAATGAAGCTAAAGTACAGAACTGAGACTTTTGAGATCTTTACTATGCTTCTTGGCGAATCATCTAGAAACTGATGGAATGCTTATATAAATTGGGGAACAACCTTTTAACTATATGTTTTTAAGGAAATGTTTAAGAAGGCATAAGGTGACGTTGCTTTGTAAATAATTTTGAGATTTTTGATTTATAAACGTATGCCTGTTTTCTGAACTAGATTACAACTGAAAAGATGATGAAATATTTTAACTAGTTGTCCCCTTGATTTTGGATTGAACTGAAGGTTTGGAAATGAATACGATATTCATGTATTATGACATATCTACATTGGAAATATAGTTTTGTCTTAAGAACTATTTTTTATAAATGATAATGGATTATCAATGATTTTAGAAAAATGCCTTGATACGTTCATACGCCAGTTATTTACAGCTTTACCTGCTCGCTTTGGAAATTGGTATGAACGTATATATATTCTTGCTGCTATGCATGGTTCTGGCTCGGTTTGTATCATAGGGAGGTTTCTTTATAAGAGCCCATGGTCCTGGGTGGAGCTTTAGTGCGGACCCGAAGTTTATGGCCCCGTTGTGGCTGGACAGTTGGCCGGACAGTTGGCCGTGTGTTATAGGCAACTGATCGGTTTCTCTCGAGAGGTCAGACCCCATAGTGGTCGGTTTCGGTTACGCTGGTATCGGTGGCTTGTTAGCCAAGAACCAGTAACTTGTAATACGCTCACGAGCCTGGTTTCGATGGACATGGATGATATGGTGAGACATATGAGATGAATAGTTGACATATGAAACAACTTAATTAATTTTTTTCACTGAAAGACCACACAAGTTTATAATTGCTTTATTACTGTTTCATAAACGTTATGGAAACTTTGTTTATTTAAAAATATTCCATGTATCATTGTATTGTTGTTATTAGTAGAGGTTACCTTATTCCTACTGAGCACATTGAAGCTCACCCCTGCTTTATGCAGCAAATTCCAGGTTGGATTGGGTTTGCATTCATGGTTTGGACAAGCCTCGGCTCGAGGGTTGTTGGATTGCTGCATGGCATATTCTGCATTAGGACTTACATAATTACGATATGTGTATTATTTATATTTTCCTTAATATCAGGATTTGTCTCTGATTGTGGCACAACCAATATGCCTGGGATGTTGGCATTATTGTCTTTTGATTTATTATTAATACATAAGACATTTGGGACATTCGTATGAGCATGACATATCATATTGTTAAATATATATATATATATATATATATATATATATATATATATATATATA
>JAESVK010069680.1:0-18698 GCA_017140935.1 Hamamelis virginiana
ATTTTGATAAAGCCCAAATTTAATTAGGAGACCTTTAATTAGGGCGAGGTGGGTGCCTACAAGGAGTTCCTTGGAACCTTCCCACTTTGTAACCTAGCCCCCGAATCCAACTTTGATTCAAAAGATCACGCTTTTCCAAAATATGGGGTCAATGTTTTATTGAAAATAAAACTCTTTTTGTGGTTTTCTTGTTCCCTAAAAATAACATGGCGACTCCTAGTTTTTTACAAACTCTCATCCTTTTTCAAAAAAACCCAATCTTGAGTGGATAATAGAGAAGGATAAATGTGGATAATAGAGAAGGATAATAGAGAAGGATAAATCGAGACGGATAAACATCATCCACAATCCATCCAAGAAAACCCTCCCCTAAGTGAACAAGAGGCCTCCTGATCAGGTTGGCTGGTTCACAGATTGGCGACTCCGCTGGGAATGTCGAGGGCTAAACTCCAATTAATTACTTTTGGGCTTTTCAAATTCTTAATTTAATAAAATTAATCACTTGCATTTGTATGACTGTGTGACTTGAATTCTGCATTGTGTGCGCATTGACTCTGCATGTTTAGGACGTTGTATGCTAAAGCCAACGATGAGCCTAGCCCTGGGCCCAGTCTCTTTGATTCTTGGGTTCCATGTATGCGAAAGCCATCACCCTTCTTGCCAAGTACCTGATCGTCTGAGAATAAGGGAGATTATTCCTTGTTAATGATCAAGATTAATATATTTATAAAACCACGTGATTGTTAATCTCAATTCAATTGCGACTAGTGAGCACGGGTGTCGAACCACTGGGAATATGTAGGTTTATAATAAAAGACTATTTGAATTAATTAAAGTGAAAGAATAATGTCAAATTAAGTTGGTGGTGAAAAGCGCTTCAATTGGGTCGAAGCGAAAATACGGAGTTTTTAAGAAAGCTGGTTAAAAACGCGATTAATTTGATGGAATGAGCGGAACTTGGGTGAGAATCCCATTGAATTTCAAATATACAACTTATATTATAAAATCCTCAATATAGTAATTATGTATGGTGGTTCATCCAACTACAAGAAGGAAGTCCCAAAAAGATAATGAATACAGGACCGACAGGTTTATCCTTGAAAAGAATGGAATATCGCTATCCATCTTAATTGGGGATAAAGCATGCTGGTTTGTATTCATACCAGTAAATACCATTGCATAATTATATAATTGCAATCACAGATGTACAATTATATGATATTATATTTAGCAATAGTGTGCGGTAAAACCTTCACAACTATGCAATCACATAATACAAATAAAGGGATGTTTATAAAATAGAATTGTATAAAGAATCCAACTTCATCCTCACCCAAGCTTGGATTATTAGCTACACATCAATGGAGGAGAATATCCTTTATCCATGACAAGCTCTAAGGGGTCACGGGATGGAAAAGTAAAATAAAAGCTGTAAGTAAATGACTGAAGAAATAAGGAAAAATGACTGAAGTAAATAAAGAAAATAGCAAAAGTAAATAAAGAAAAAGGCTGAAATAAATAAAGAAAATGGCAAAAGTAAATAAAGAAAAGGACTTAAATAAATAAAGAAAAGGACATTAAAAGTAAAGAACAATTCTCAAATGAGAATTGAGCCATGTATTAAAAAGGAAAATTGCAGAAAATTAAAGTGTTGAAAGTAAAGACTGTATAAGTAAAGAACAATTCTCAAGTGAGAATTGAGCCATGTATAAAAGGAAAATTGCAGAAAAGTAGAAATTGCTGAAAAAGTAAATGACCGAATAAAAAGCAGAATTGAACTGTAACATGAAGTCTATTAAAATTGATAGAGTAATGATTCAGAGCGAAAGTCTTGAACCCTCTTTAAGTCGCCTTTACACATGTATATATAGAATGAAAATGCAAAATACATTTATGCCCTTGAAATATCTCAAAATATCTAAGACAGCCCTCAGCCGTCTAAGGTCTATCGATAGCGAAGTGTGGCTATCGATAGTCCTTCTATCGATAGCGAGACTTGGCTATCGATAGTCATGTTGGCTTATTGCTTTGAATGTGCAGAATTTCTTTTGTAGTCTTTTCGCACTTCAATAACTAATGTTGATCTTTTCTGGAATGCTCTTTAATTGAGACGATAATCAAGGCTTCATAGGAGACGACTTCGTAAATATATAATCTGCACAGATTTCTTGAAAAAGAGATTTTACCAATTTATACAGATTTTAAACAAAACGAGATATTATTGTGCAACTATTTATGTAAGAGAACACAGTAATACCATATTTTGAGAGCATGATTATGATACAATCAGTACCCTCAGGTATATCAAACGGACCAATCACGTATTGTTGGACCTATGCAGCATTCCTGATGTCACATGTGGTTAGGTATATCGATTGGACCGAGCGAGTAAGGGACACTCAGCCTACCTTTTGCATTAGTCCATATAGACTGTCTCTAAGACACATACCCTATATCGCCTGATCACACACTATTGAAATGTTATGCTGTCGGATTTTCCCCCCGGTTTTGTTTGAGCCTTAATTATGAAGTGTGTAGAACCAATTAGGACCTGGATCTATAGGACTAAACCTTTATGAAATGCCCTAAACTCTTAAGGGATGTATCCTCAAAGAGTCAAGGTATCTAATGAAGGCTAATACCCTATAGGTTCATGAGTTTAGGCCTGTGGTAGTGTTACGCTGCCCGAATAGTGGTATTGACTTGTGAAGAGACGTGAGACGTGAGACGAGACATGAGATGTGAGACTGGGCTTTAGGCCCATATCTGTTGGATAGAAGGTTTAGATCCGCTGTAAGTTTAAGATGTGGGCTTTAGGCCCATTGGATAGAAGATATAAACCTGTGGTAAGATTGAGATATGAGCTTCGTACTTAGGCCCTAGGCCTATTGAGATATGAGCAGTGAGATTCGTACTTAGACCTTAGGCCTATTTTTATAAGATAGAATGTAAGAGAATGAGATTGATGTGTAGGCTCTAGGCCTATACTTTTGTGAGCATGTGAGATTGTCCTTATTCATCCCTTGTCACACTGGAAGCTCTTAGTTGATTCAAATCTTTTCCATTTTCAAGCATTCTGGCTTGGCGTCGTGATTCTAGTGGTTGGTTGTTTAAGGGTCTACCTGTTGATTCAAAGATGTCTAGTAACGAAGATCATACCCCTACTGCCATTGGAACTAATGGAAAGACGACTGATGAGAAGATTGAGGCACTCTTAAAAGTGGTCCAAGAGTTAGTTCATCAGAGAGGAGAGGAGGATAAGGTGCGAGCCCGTACTAATCCCTTGTTTGAGAATGTTGATGAAGATGAATGTTTCCTTAGACCAAAGATAGTTGCTGAGCCCACTAGGTCTGGTCCAGAATTTGTTCAGCCTGTTGATCTGGATAAAGAGTCCAAGCCCAAGGCCCCTGCTTTCTTTTCCACTGAGCCCATACTGTTAAGTAGTAAGGTGGAAGCCCTGGAAAAAGCTTTGAAAGGTATTAGGAAGTCTGATGATCTGGTGGACATGTCGTCGTTATCTCTGTTCCCTAAAGCCCATATGCCCACTCACTTCGGAATGCCCGAGTTAGAAAAGTTTGATGGAATGGGTTGTCCTAAGACCCATCTGAAAATGTATGTGAGAGCCATGCACCCACGAGGGGCTGCCGATGACCTGCTAGCCCAAATGTTCCACAAGACACTGGCTGGATCCGCTCTGAAATGGTTTCTGTCATTAGATGAGTCTAGAATGAAGACATGAGAGGATGTATGCACTGAGTTCAGCAATCATTACCGGTATAACACAGAAGTTGATGTCACTAGGAGGGACTTGGAGACTACTAAACAGGAATCAAGGGAAACTTTCTATGCTTTCCTCACCCGCTGGAGAGCTACGGCTTCTAAAATGGCTAACCGCTCTGAGGAAGAAGAACAAATCCGCATGATAGTAAAGAATTTGCTTCCAGTTTATCACAAGCACATGTTTTTCCAATATCTCCCAAATTTCCGAGCTCTAGTCGCTGCCGGTACCCAAGTGGAGGACGCTCTAGCCGACGGAGCTCTCCGAACCGAGGAACCTTACAAGAACCGCTGACCTGTCATCAATGGGAAGGCTACCAAAGTCAATGCCATATCTCAACCTGCTCCATTTACCCAACCCTTTTCCTTAGGAAATAAATCATCTAGAAAATTCACCGAGCTCTATATGCCATTGGAAAAGGTCTTCGAGAAGTTAAAAGCTCGAGGCTTGCTCCAACCTCTGGAACCCAGACCTACACCTAACCTATTACCCAAGAACTACAATGAAAATGAATACTGCCATTTCCATCAAACCAAAGGCCATACTGCCATGAAGTCCAAGATCTCATAGATAACAAAACCATTTCCCCACCTTTTCAACCCAATGTTACCCAAAATCCACTTCCTACCCATGCAATCCCACCACCCACAAATATCAATGTTATCTACGCCGACCCTTATGTCCACTGTGAGCCTATCCGCCCTCACCCTTCATTCCCTACTTCCATAATTGAACTGTTTCATCACTGTCAAGCCCGTGGGCTCATTACCCCATACAAGCCAAGATCCAAAAAGCTTTACTGCCTATACCATGCCACTTCTAGCCACGACACGGAATCTTGTGATATATTGCGGAATATAGTACAAGGATTTATCGATCAAGGTTTGATTGAAATCTCTCAACCCTTCACTAGCCCAAGGGGACTTTATCGTTCATGGAGACAGTTTGAGAAAAATATATTCTCGAGTTTTAGTTCGAATGGGCTTCCCAAGCCTCGCAAAGTGGATCAGTCGTCAAAGAATAGTACTAGTCAGTGGGCTCTCAAAGAAAGGTTTGAAACTAGAGATCCTTGTGTGGATTTGTTAACAGAAAGAAATGGGAGGTTTAGTTTCTACGTTCTCTGCCCTGAAAAGTCTTGTGAAGTTAAGATGACAAAGATTGAACCCATTAGATCTAATGCTAGAACCGAGAAAGCCTTCTCCAAGACTGGAACTAGCCAATGGGAGTTACGAAAAAGATATGAGTCTGGAGATCCCGAAGTGGGCCTGTTAGGGGAACCTAGTGGAAAGTTCGACTTCTATGTCCTTTACCCCAAAATGAAGAAGCCCACCTTTGAAGAACCCATTGCTCCTTCTGGTTGGGGTGATAACCCTGACTCACTTAAAGAAGACGTTCCTGTGGCTCAGGTTGAACCCGAAGATCCAAACCTCATCCGTTTTGAGAAAGTTAGCTAGAGTATCCTTAAGAAGTATTTCACAACCAAGATCACCAATATGAATGGGGAAACCCATTACCGAACTGTCTATCCAAGGCAACCATGGGTCACCCAATATTTCAGATCAAGTTCGACTTCTGCAGAGTCTACCATAAATGATGGGTCAGAGAATGAGATTGATATCATAGAGTGGGAAGATTTGATGAACACACCAGAGGAAATAACAGATATTTGGGCCAGTGATGAGGAAGATGTTAACCATGTCACTAGAGGAGGTCTTCATTTTAAGCCCGCCAACTTGGAATCCGACAATCCTCTATGAGAATTAGAGAGATCCCAATGCACTGAAGTTCAAGAAGAAGAGGAAGAGATACTGAAATAGCTTAAGCGTACTCAAGCCAATATCACCATCTGGGGATTTTTAATGGCTTCTCAAAAGCACAGGCAGACAGTACTCAGGCTACTCAACCAAGTTCAGATTTCCATCGATACTTCACCAGAGGATTTAGTCAGTCTGGTCAGTCTAGTTCAGCATGGGCAGTCAATATCCTTCACAGAGTCAAACCTTCCGAAAAAAGGACATCATCATTTACAAGCTTTGTATGTCACGTGGATACTATGGGCAAGAGAATTCCTACAGTATTGATAGATAATGGGTCAGCCTTGAATGTGTGTCCTCTTAGCACTGCCACTTCCTTGGGCATCGAACCATCAGAATCCAAACCGTCAGGGCAAACTGTGAGAGCATATGATTGCACTCGAAGAGAAGTAGTTGGCATGGTCACTTTACCTTTAGTCATCGGGCCTGTAGAGTTCCAAGTCGATGTCCAAGTACTAGATGTGCCTGCTTATTTCAACATTTTACTTGGTAGACCGTGGATCCATCCAATTGGGGTTGTGCCTTCCTCTATCCATCAAAAAGTTAAGTTCCCCTACAAAGGCTCAGTGGTGACATTGAAGGGAGATTCTGAGATCACTCCTACCCGTGTACCTATCTGTGAGATCAAGCCAGAGATTGAAGAAGTACCATTGACAGGCTTTGAATACATACAGTGCGTAGAGGTTGAGCCAGGATGTAAAGAGAAAATGGTGCTAGACTGCAATCCATATGGGAATATGCAAGTGGGTCAGATCATGAAAAATATGGGTTTCTTTCCAGGAATGGGCTTAGGTCGTCGTCATCAAGGCATACCTAGTTCTATCGAATATCCTTCAGCAATTTACCCATTCGAGTTGGGCTATCAAAGTACCGAAGTTGATAGAAAAGAGATGGCACAGAAAAGAAGAGAAAGACAGTTGGCTAAAGAAGATGGACGAGTCCCTAACCTCACTTTGAAACCATACCGGCCCACTTTGAATGGGGCTTTTGTCAAAGAAGGGGATGATTTCCCTTATTGTGGGTTCCCCGAGTCCATTTACCTTGAAGATCAGAAAGCTAGAGTTCCTGGGTTTGAAATCTTCTTCAACACTCCACTACCTCCCTCTCCAACTACCATCATAGCCAAAGAGCATACAGAGTTTGATTGGGTCGACCATATTGATGAAATCGCCATAGGGGCTATGTTCAAAGAGATCGCCTGCATCGAAGAGCATGTTCACAAAACCGATCCTATCCATCTCATTGAAGATACCACCAGTCCATTGACCAACTGGAGCCTTGAGTATGAGCCTCGAGTATGAGCCTCGAGTTGAAGACTCAGTCGCAGAAGATTCACTCCCATCAGATGATAGCTTGTAGGATTTCTATGCTTTCTTTCCATATGATTGTAGAAGAGGATTCTTATTTTTCCTTTTTCAATAAAATCATCCATCCTTTATTAAGAGGCGAATGATAGCTTAGTTTTTGTTATCCCTCTTTCTTTATAATTAATAAAGCATTCATTTTTCTTCATTCTTTGCATTTGCAGCTTATCCCTTCTATCTTCTATGGGTGTATATGGCATGAACATAGATCCTAGAGAGGATGTTCCCCCTGAGTCTGAACAACGAAGGGAAATGGAACATGCTCGACCTAATATGGATGAATTAATATCAGTTAATTTAGGATCCGATGAATCGCCTAAGATAATTAACATTGGGGCAACTTTGTCACCACAATAACAAGAAAACTTGGTAGGATTGTTGAGAGAAAATATAGAAGTATTTGCATGGTCGTACAAGGATATGCCAGGAATAGACACCGACATAGTACAACACTTTATCCCTACTAATCCGAGGGTTAAGCCAATTAAGCAGAAGTTGAGGAGAATGAACTCGGAGTGGGCACTGAAAATCAAGGATGAAGTAGTGAAGCAGATGAACGCTGGATTTCTCCAAGTAGTAGAATACCCCGAGTGGTTAGCTAACATTGTGCCGGTGCCTAAGAAGGATGGGAAGGTTAGAATGTGCATAGACTTTCGGGATTTGAATAAGGCGTGCCCTAAAGATGATTTTCCGTTGCCACACATAGATATCCTAGTAGATAGTACCGCCAGTCATGCTCTGTTATCTTTCATGGACGAGTTCTCGGGTTATAATCAGATAAAGATGGCCCCTCTAGATATGGAGAAAACCTCTTCCATCACTCAATGGGGGACCTTCTGTTATCGAGTTATGCCCTTTGGCCTAAAGAACGCCGGTTCTACCTATCAGAGAATGGCAACCACCTTATTACATGATATGATTCATAAAGAAGTCGAGGTGTATGTGGATGATATGATCGTGAAGTCTAAGGATCGAGAAAGCCATTTTGAGGCTCTAGGCAAGTTCCTTCAAAGAATTAAGCAATATAACCTGAGATTGAATCCTCAAAAGTGTGCCTTTGGAGTAACTACGGGAAAGTTGCTGGGATTTATGATCACTCAGAAAGGAATAGAGGTCGACTCGAGAAAGATTAAAGCCATCACGGAGATGCATCCCCCAAAGACAGAAAAAGAGATTCGAGGATTCTTAGGCTAAGTTCAGTTTATTGGTCGATTCATAGCACAGCTGACCATGATTTGTGAGCCCATCTTCAAACTTCTTAAAAAGGATGTGCCCACGAAGTAGAATGACGCATGCCAAGAAGCCTTTGAAACCATTAAGAGATATTTGAGCAACCCACCAATATTAGTTCCCCCGTGGCAAGGTGAGCCTTTGCTACTTTATTTAGCACTCACTGAAACTGCGATGGGAGCTATGTTAGCTCAGTATCTACTAGAATCTCGAAAGGAGAGTGTGGTGTACTATTTGAGTAAGAAGATGACTGACTATGAGGTTGAATACAACGCATTAGAGAAGACATGTGTGGCATTGGTGTGGGTTACCCAAAAGCTCCGCCATTACATGTTGTCTTTTCAAGTGCAACTCATTAGTCACATGGACCCCCTGAAGTACTTATTGGAGAAGCCAGTATTATCCTATAGGACAGCCCGTTGGTTATTGCTATTATCAGAGTTCGACATTCAATATGTAGTACAGAAATCAGTAAAAGGGAGAGCGGTGGCAGAGTTTCTAGCAGAACATCCATCATCAATAGAAAGACAGTCTGAGTACCATTTCCCAACGAAGAGATTCTAGAAGTAAGTAAAGAACTTTGGAAATTTTTCTTTGATGGGGCTCATAATAAGAGAGGATGTGGAATAGGTGTGTTGTTAGTCACACCGGAGAATAACTTGATACCATTATCTGTCAGGTTATCCTTCGACGCCACTAATAATATAGCATAATATGATGCTTGTATTCTAGCATTGGAAGCTGCCTTGGAATTGGGTGTGAAAGAATTGGAAGTATATGGGGATTCCGCCTTGATCATATGTCAGACTAGAGTAGAATGGAAGACTCGGGATAAGAAGCTGTTACCCTACCATGAATACTTAGAGACTTTGGTAAAAGAATTCTGTCGAATTGACTTATTTTATATGTCCAGATTAAAGAATAAGTTTGCGGATGCCTTAGCCACTTTAGCATCCATCGTAGATATCCCTAAAGATGAAGGTGTAACCCCTCTAATTATCGAATCCCGATAAGAGCCAGTCTACTGTTGTGTTATCCAAGAAGGGGAGCCGAATGGCGGAAAGCCATGGTACTATGACATCCAGCAATTTGTAGAAAAAAGAGAGTATCCGAAAGAGGCATCATCCGTAGACAGAAAGACCATAAGAAGGTTAGCCAGCCAGTATATTCTGTGTAGGGGAAGCTTTACCGGAGATCACACGATGGAGTGCATCTATTGTGCGTCAATGAACAAGAAGCTGAAAGAATAGTGTTGGAAGTATATGAAGGGGTTGGGGCTCCGCATATGAATGGATACATGCTAGCTAAGAAGATCGTGAGGCTAGGGTATTATTGGTCAACCATGGAGAGGGATTGCCATCTACATGTCAAGAAGTATCATAAATGTCAAGTGTTTGCAAGTGGAAAAGATCAACCCTCGATGCCACTCACTACTAGATGAAAGGCGATTGAGGGCACTTTACCACATTCAGGGGTATCAAAAAAGAATAACTAAGGTGTTTGGTAAGAAAATAAAGCACAGAGGTTTGAAGAAAGGGGATTTAGTACTAAAGGAGATCCGAGCACCGATTCACGACCCACGACCCACGAGGAAAGTTCAAGCCCACATGGGTAGGCCCTTACACCATCAAAGAAATACTATCAGGCGGAGCCGTGAAGATTGCAGACATTGACGGGAATGAATTCTCTCAACCCACCAATTTGGATCAATTGAAGAAGTACCACATATAAAAAAAATAAAAAAAAGAGCCCGCTAGGTAGAAAACCCGAAAGGGCTGCCTAGGCAAAAGTTAGGGTATTCAAATAAAAAAAAATCATCAAGCTCGCTAAGTAGAAAACCTAAAAAGGCTGCTTAGGCAAAAGTTAGAGCAAGTAAAAAAAAAATGGACTTCTTCAATTTGAATCATGAACTACGAAGACCTAATTCCCCAAATATCACCAAGAGTTAAAGAAAAATGACAAAAGAATTGCATCAAGGACGGGGATACGTAAGCAACCCATAAAGTTACCTTGGGTGCGGTCTATTTCTTGTAATAACATCAAGAGTTTGGTTCAATTGTAATTATTAAGGGATATTTGTTGAGATTTTAATAAAATTGATATTTATTCATCTATAAAGGGTAGAGACCTTTTGAAAGATTTATTACATGCCATGTGTATCCATAATTCCTACTTTGTTCAAATCTTACATTGCTTAGAAAAGTAAATATATATATATATATATATATATATATATATATAATCCCTAATCTACTCTAAGTCCTTCTCGCTCTGCGGGCTTGGGCTTCATTCTCATTTTCCCTATTTCTCTTAGTTGTCCTAACTCGTGACGCATCTGGTGGAAGTGACGAACCTGCCGACTGAGCTGCAACTCGAGAATCATAAACGAGGCTTCGAACCTTATCTTTCATAGCCTACACCTTTGAACCCAAATTTTGTTTAAGCCAAGCCCGATACTCCCCATCAAGCCTAAAAGGCCCATTGCAATCCATTACCTGACTCAAACATAAGCCTGAAGCCCATTTCTTCACAGCCCAAGACACCAAAGAAGGAGTAGCCGCCTCTACCCCATGACCATGCCCTTTGATAAGGAGGTTTGTTTGAGTACGGCCCATTTGGCGAAGCACGCGAGAAGCCCAGTAAAATAATGTATGCTTTAGGCCCATAAGCTTCACCTGACAACATCCTGAAGTGTGTAGTACATACTCTTCACCACAGTCCCATATAGCCACATGCCACTGAATATCTCTCCAAGTCAGAGAAGAGAAAAAGATGATCATGTCCTCAATCAAGTGACGCTCCAAAAACAAAAGCTTACGTGAACAATAGTTATGGGACAAGTGTTTAGGCCCATCAAAAGGAGTGATCAGCTTGAGTCTCTCAACCAATCACATCTGAAGGAGAATGGGGCTACCCCTAATACAAGAAGCAGAGTTGGAGTGGAAATGATCAAGCCCATTTAGAGTTTCAGCTAGCACCAGGGGGATGATGTTATGAGACTTCAACAATGGCAGAATGAGTTCACATGTTTCAATAGGTATGAAAGTGGTTCCGTTCGAAACAAGAAAACAACCCACTATGCATAAGGCGAGTGCGTACTGGGTAGGCCTATGAAGAGCTAGTGATTTTCCCCCTTCCCTCAAGAAAAATGAAGCTAGTTTGAGAAGATCAATGGAGTTTTCATGGATATATGAAGAAGCTTCTCTAGGCGAAAGTTCAAAGAGAGAAGAAAAGGTTTGGAAGTAACCTTGACGAATGGTAGGAAAGATGAAAGGACCATTAACAGAGATATTCAATAAGGCACAAAACTCTTCAAACAAAGGACATACCTCTTCACAATTGAAACGAAATACATGAAGATCAGAGTCCCAGAAGTGGATCACAGAGTTAAAAAGTTTGTCTTCAAGCTTCACATGACAGAGAAAGAACCACGAAATCAGGCAGAACTGTGTCAACACCTTCTTGTCTTCTGCCCACATTCTTGCTACGAATAGGTTGATGATCAACTTGAGAGCTTCCATTGTGTTTAATATGATTAAAGTGAGCATAGAGGTGTGTTTTTATAGCTTTTCGGCAAAAGAAATCGAGTTAGAGGCGAAGTAGAACACTCAAAAAGTCAAAAAACGTCAAAATAGACGAAAATTTGAAATTAGGGTCGATGACCATCCCACTAGGGACGGCCAACCGTCCATGGAGGGATGGTCATCCATCCCTGATCCCAAATTTTGCCTAATTTTGATTTTTTTGAGACTTTTTTACGCCCGGTTTGACTTTTCGCTCAATTTTTGTTAGTTTTGACCTATTTTCGGGTTAAAATTGAACCAAAAAAGCAATTGAAACATATTTGTATTCTAATTAGGATAAAATTACATAATAATCAGGGTTTTTAGTGCATACAGAGATAAAAAGTTACATAAGAAACCCTAAGCGGCGGGCCTCCTATAGGCCTAATAGTACAAAATCATCTTCGCCAGGATGATTTCCTCGTTCCCCGTGAACCCGACACCTCGTGATCCCCTCTCGATCCATGGCGCTCCTGTGAAGGCTGGCTCGAAGCCTGCAAACCCAAAGCTTAGGTGAGATTGGTGAAGAATGAAATTATTGATGATTGAAAGAATAGAAAGAGAGTTACCTGTGCAGCTATGTTTGCATTATGTGCATCAAGATTCATCCTTTGAAGTTCCCTAGTCAATGATGCACTATATGCCAACCACTCCTCAGTGTATGATACGGGCACATGAAAAGTCGAAAGATTCAAAATGTTAGGAGAGAGAGCTACATATGATAAAGAGTGAAAATATAATGATTACCGAAGTATAAGAGGGATTAATATGTTGGTATTCATTATAAGGCACTCGAGTGATTGGTCTTTGAACAAAGCTGCCATCCTCAATGACTTGCACCTGCCAAGGGACAGGTAGCAAAGAAGGAGAAAAGGATGAAGGCTCGCCCTCACTAGGAGCCACAGTAGCTGTAGGATGGGAAGCATGTCCTCTTGCTCGACGTCCCTGCCAAATAAAGAGATATGGGGAATAATGTATGAGAAAAGAGATAAAGCTATTAAGAGAAAGTATGATACTTCAGTAGGTGGAAATCTCGATACTAATGGATGCATCAGATAGTGCTGACAGAATGTACGATAATCCTCATGCGGACGATGGAAAGCATCCGTAAATACACTAACCGTGGCATCTGCTAAGGCGTGGTCTGTCAATTTATCAGTGTGCCTCATAGAGGGAGGAGGTGCATGGGGCACACGAGCAGCTGAATAAGCCCCACAAAGTTGAGCATGCACTCTTTTCCCAAGGTACTAGTACCTGCCAGAAGGCCCCTCGAACAGAATCCTCTTATGTGACATCTCAACTATAGGATTAAGCTGAGGCATGGTACATCTCCAATGGCGCCAAGGACTCCACCTCACCTGAAGACGAGGTATATTAGAGAAAGTTTGAGTATTGAGAAAGAAAAGCAGAAATAAAGATGGTTACCTTATTAAAGCGCAACCCTGCAAGAAAGGCGCGACTACAAGCATAATCATGCCTATGGGCAATGGCATTCACTCGCCTATCTGGAGCATAACGAGCAAGGGTTGGCCAAGAAAGGTCATTAGCAATCAGTGTGAGGCTATTCAGGTCGAGATACTCATGAGCCCATACCTGCAGAATATGTGCATTGTTAGAAGATAAGTAAAGGGAAGTTTATGATATTTTCTTAAAATAAGTGAGTATACCTCCCAGACAAATCCTATGCCTCCAAAGTCGGTGCATACCCCTCGAGACCGACAGCACATGGTCCTATACATGGTGGCCAAGGCAGCGCCACCCTAGTCATACTGAGAAATGGTATCAATATCCTCCAAACTAGCAAAAAGGCCTAGAGGAGCCAAATCAGCAGTACCTGCAAAATGTGTGCATGAAAACAGGTACAAGAGGAAAGCCCGCACAATGTGATCAGGATCTTCCCCTTTCGGGCATATTGCTAAATGTGTTAAAGAGAGTATTTTGGCGAACTGATCTTTTCACAATCTCCATATCAGCTGCCCCAAGATAGGTATCTAAATAAGTCAAGTTCTTGTTTGCACCATCATAAAAGTTCAAAGGGCTACCCCCAATGGAAAGTCCCGTGATCATGGTAAAGTCAAGAGGGGTCATGGTCATCTCCCCAAATTCAAAATGGAAAGTGTTGGTGGTGTCCCACCAAAGCTCAGATAAGGCCATCAGAGTCTGTCTATCCATGGTATCAACCCAAAGTGAGTCAATGAAGTCTCCAAAACCAATCCTTCGAATAGTAGCCTTAACATGTGGTTGGAGAGTATCCATTTTGGCCCACCATCCAATAATGCCCTGTAGAGAAGACCGAGTCCTGATGTTGAACTCTGGCTGTAAAGATAAAGATTAATGGATTAGAGGTATAAAGATAAGTTATGCTAATTCTTTGAATCAATGATACAAAATTAACTCACAAAATGACACATTTTCAAAAAAAATGTTCAAATTTTATTTCTCAAATGGTTTATCAATTGTGAGTTATTCAAAAAAAAAATACCATAATTAATGTAGTTAATTTTGGTATTTTCAATTTTACATCAAGAATTAGCATAATTCATTTAAAATGCCATAAACTTCTTTTCATGAAAATTGAATTGGAAATGAAAATCCTAAGAGAATAGAATTTTGAAGATCATGAAATAAATACTTAGCATAAGTTTTGAAATAAAATTATTTAAAAGTCATGAAAATGACACTTTATGCAAAAATGTTTTGAAAAAAAATAAGCTAAGTCTTAATTCATGAAAATTTTTTATATGTGCAAAGTATTTTGAAAACTTATCATGATATGATTATTTTGAAAACATTTGAAAAAGCATGATATTATGAATTGATTTGAAAAATTAGAAATTGCCTCCTTTTAGTCATTTTAACAAACACCTAGTGTGCACATTTTTTAAAATGATTGTGAAAATTTGTCATGAAGTTTTTGAAAGTAGCCAAATGATGTTTGAAACATATTTAAATCATAGCATAAGAAATTTAAATCAAAAAAATCAAATTCTAGTCTCTTGGGAATTTTATCAAACACTTGGTGGGCAACATTTCAAGCTTGTGAAGCTAGTGAAATGGGGCTTCCAAGCTTTGCCAAATACAAATTTCATGAACACAAGTCATCAAACAATATCCAAAGATCAATATTGAAGCATCTAGACATCAATGATTCAATAAAAGAACATGGAAAGTAAGCTTACCTCTTGAAGAGTATGGATGTGAGAGAGATGAGCATTAGGCTCCAATAACAAGTTTGTGTTGTTGGGATCATGTGAGGGTGCTTTGTAACTCTTCATCTTCATATATGGGTACTTTGATTCATACCTATTTTCCATCAGTATAGGTAGAGGATGAACTTGAGAAAATGGGTATATGTATATTTGAATCCCCAAATTGAAATGCAAGGATGAAATCCCAAGGTTTTGATTCACAAATTAGGAATGATTACCAACACTAGAAGTGTTTGAGGGTAGATTTAGATGGAATGAAATTGAATTTGATGGATTTTTTAAGAAAAATTGGAAAATCCTAGAGAGAGAAAGTCTCAAATTGAACAAAGGATGCATGAATGGACAAATGGGTGTCAAAACACCTAAATGAAGAGATGATGGCTCGGGTGGCCGTCCACCTTGGACGGTTAGCCATCCTTGAGTGGATGGTTATCCATTCTTGATGCCAAATTTTGACTTTTTAAGCCCATTAGGCCCAATTTTGACTATTTTGGCCTATTTTGACCAATTTTGACTCATTTCCTTTCAATTTTTGATTTAGGAAAGTGCATTTGATCGAGATTGAATGATATTTGATGAGTTGATAAGAAATAAAGAGGAATTGATGCATACAAAGATGAGATTTGAGCAATTGTGAATAGGAAAATTCACATAAAATGATGAGTTTTTGGTTGAAAACCATGAGATATAGAAATGAATGAATGAAAAGATTGTGTAAACAAGTTTGTAATCATGAAATGATTATGAATATATTTGATATGATGAGATTATGAGACCCATGAAGGGGATTGTGAAGATGAGTGAGCCCATGAAGGGTGGCTAATGAGAAAAGCCCATTTGGAGGCCAAAATCTATAAGATTTTGTGAAATGCATGAGGTATTGATGAAGTATACATGAAATGTATATAACAATGATGTCAATGATGTTAAGATATGATATGATGATTAATGAAATTTCCATAAGGATTGAAAATCCTTGAAATGACTAGAAATTTCTAGAAATAAGTCGAAGACTCTCAAGTTTTTAGACATTGGGAAATGAAATTTCCAAAAGGATTGAAAATCCTTGAAATAATTAGAAATAAAATTTCTAGAGTTTTTAGATATTGGAAATTAAATTTCTAAAAGAATTGAAAATCCTTAAGATAACTAGAAATGAAATTTCTAGGGTGAGTCGAAGACTCCCAAATTTGAAGATGATTGATTGGAAATGAAATTTCCAAAAGGATTGAAAATCCTTGAGATAATTAGGAATGAAATTTCTAGAGCAAGTCGAAGACTTTTAAGTTTAATGAGCATTGGAAATGAAATTTCCAAAAGGATTGAAAATCCTTGAGATGAGTAGAAATGAAATTTCTAAAGTTTGAAAACCCTTGAGATGAGTAGAAATGAAATTTCTAGAGTTTTTAGATATTGGAAATGAAATTTCCAAAAGGATTGAAAATCCTTGAGATAACTAGAAATGAAATTTCTAGAATGAGTCGAAGGCTCCCAAGTTTTTAGATAATTGGAAATGAAATTTCCATGAGGATTGAAAATCCTTGAGATGACTAGAAATGAAATTTCTAAGACAGTCAAAGACTGCTGAGTTTAATGAGAATTGGAAATGAAATTTCCAAAAGGATTGAAAATCCTTGAGATAATTAGAAGTGAGACTTCCAGGAAGAGAGAATTTGAAGCGAAGCTTTCAAAATAATTTTGATAGTTAAGTAATTGGTTCGATTATTCCTATTTTGTTGTGGCAAAAATGGGATGTCTTTTTTTTTCGTTGATATTCACTGGCGAAGCCATGAACATTAACGAGGGGCTTCTGTAGCCATCAATTTTTGACCATGAGTATGGTCATGAATGGTTGCTTGTGTTTAGAGATGAAATAGGGTGTCAAAACCCTAAGTTCTCAGTTTTACGTACCCTTTGTGAGTAGTTAGGTAGAGGTCATTATCACATGTAGGTTTTTAGGTCAGATTGAGTCGATTCTTTTTGCATTAGGTTTTTAGAGAGTCTAGGAACATCCCTGCAAAATTTCATGGCATTCTGAGCCAGGCTTGATAGAAAATAAGGCCTTTTGTGATTGAAGGGCAGTACTGTCCTTTGAATCGCAAAAGCCCTGAATGACTGTAGATCTTGTCTCGAATGGTCCCAAGGCTTTGGCAAAGATATTTAAAGAGTGTTTGGTAGCTAAGTTGATCAGTGGCAAGTTCTGTGGAGCCTTCTAGCTCATGATTGACTCTTAAGGCTCAAAAGGCCATTTAAACCCAGATTAGGGTTTCGACCGGAAGTGACCAGGATTCGATATCAAAACAAAGTTTTTAAAGGCTTCAAAACACTTTCAAAGTTTTCAAAGGCTTCGAGAAGAAGAAATGATTTCGAAAGCAATTGGTTAGCAGATTTCAAAACCCTAATTTGGGCCCGGCAGGCCCTAAACAGCTAATCGGTCGACTTTTCCCTAAAACTTTGACCTTGGTCAATTCATTTTCACTTCAAACACTTCTTAAAACATGGATAATCGAATCATGATCATTTCAGCGCTTGAATCATCAAATTTGGACTTAAAACGGATCCGAAAAGCCGAAAAAAGTCTAAATCGGGTCAAAATGGGCTGAGATAGGCCCACATAGGGCAAAAATGGCATGGGGGTTGGATGACCGTCCACCAAGGGACGGCCAACAGTCCATGAAGGACGGCCAACCGTCCCAAGGTGGATGGTCGTCGATCCTTTAGCCAATAATTTCTAATTTCAGAGTTTTTTTCCTGCCAGGACTCTTCCAAGCCTTGCCATGTGTCCAGTTCGGCCATGGGGACTTTGGGATGAGTTCAAACACCTTGGAAGACTGGTTTAGAGCCCTTGGATCATTCCTAAGAGATTTAAACTCAGCCATTGATCAAACTCAGGCCTCCCTATAAATAGAAGGCTCTGAAATCAGTTTTAAAACACAGAATAAGCTTTAGAGAGCTAGTTTGGAGAGTAGAGGCTTGAACAATTGCACAAGCTTCCCCTATACCACTGTAACTTAAGTTTTAAAGTCCTTGAGGTCCTTGGAGTCCTTGGAGCTTGAGGAGAAGGCTTGGAGCAAGTGGGAAGGAAGCAAAAAGGTTAGTAGGGTTTTATAGTTTGTTTAAAGTTTTGTATTTCTTCTCTTCTTCTTCTTCTTCTTTATCGTTTTCTTTTGTGATTATGCTAGAATAGGTTTTTATTTATCTAGTATGCATAGGATTTAGTTCATTGTTAGTATGCATGATAGGTTAATAGGGATTAGTTATTTCTGTTTCTTAATGCATGATAGGAATTAGTTTATAATATGTATGCATATCTCTCCGTCTTTTCTTCCACTCTTCTTTGATCATGCCATGTTAGGATTAGATATTTGGGATTAATTTCATGTCTAGAATATATGCTAGGAAGTTAGGATTTTACATGTTATTTTTTTAGTTAGGAAAGCATATTAGTCCATCTCTTTGAGTCATTTTGCATATTGTTACCATGCTAGGATAAAAATTAAAGGTTGCATATTAATAGTTGGTGATTAGGTTTGTTTATATCATTATTTTAATTATGTCTTGATTGGAATGCTATACAAATTGTGTTCGAGGGAGCATGCAAAGGTAAGCCTCTTCCCTTGTGTTAATTAGAATAAACATGATTTGAGTTTATGGCATTTTTTGCATGTCATTATTAGGTTGCATTTAGTGCATTTTTTTTTTTTATCATTTTTATTCATTATTTTAGGGTTTTAAATACA
>JAESVK010069682.1:0-17151 GCA_017140935.1 Hamamelis virginiana
CTTTCATTTGAAGAGCGAGGGGACACTTCGTCACTTCCACCTAACGCTTTACAAGTAGTACTTTACAAGAGAATAAGAGATGATGACTCTGAAGGAATTTCCAGGAAGGAACAAAGGAATTGATGAACTTTTGAAACATATTTCCCATGCTATTTATTATTCAGAATGAATGGAATTAGAATCATATGACATGTAATAGACCTTTGAAAGGTTTCTCTTCATTTCATGAATAAAAGAATTCTATCTTTTTAGTTTTGAATAAATCACTTCAAACAATTACAATTAAAAACAAACACAGGGTTGTTTTGCCTTAAAGAATTGGACCGCACCCAAGGTAACTTTATGGGCTGCCTACATATCTCCATCCTTTGAATATCTTTTTTCTCATAAAACTTTCAACTTTCTTGTTTTGAATACTTGGAGAATCAGGTCCTTGTAGTTCGTGGGATCAATTGAAAAGCATTTTTTCTTTTTCTTTTTCTCTTTTTTTTTTTATTTTTTTTTATTTTTTTTTTATTTTTTTATTTTTTATTTTTTTTTTATTTGAATGCTCTACTTTTTGCCTAGGCAGCCTTTGCAGGTTTTCTACCTAGCGAGCTCTTCTTTTTTTATTTTTATTTTTTATTTATACATGATACTTTTTCAATTGATCCAAATTGGTAGGTTGAGAGAATTCGATCCCATCTATGTCGATAAGACGCACGGCTCCGCCTGATAGTATCTCTTTGATGATGTAGGGTCCCACCCAACTTGGCTTGAACTTCCCTCTCGGATCATGAATCGGCATTCTGATTTCTTTGAGTACCAAATCCCCTTTCTTTAAGCCCCTGTTTTTAACTCTCTTGTTGAATGCTCGAGCTATCCTTCTCTGATAGCCTTGAACATGGTACAGGGCCCTCAATCTCTTCTCATCAATTAGTGACAGCTGTTCATATCTATCCCTCATCCAATCGACTTCTGCTAGTTGGCTTTCCATAACTACCCTTAGTGAAGGTATCTCTAACTCAATTGGTAACACTGCTTCCATACCATACACTAATGAGTAAGGCGTAGCCCCAGTTGACGCTCTAATGGATGTGCGATAGCCCCACAATGCCAGAGGCAACTTCTCATGCCAATCATTGTACGTGTCCGTGGTCTTCTTCAAAATGGTCTTCAAATTCTTGTTAGCTGCCTCTACTGCTCCATTAGTCTGCGGACGGTAAGGAGAGGAATGGTGATGTACTATACCATATTTCTTAAGAAGCTCTTCAGTCTCTTTTTTGAAATGCTGCCCATTGTCTGAAATAAACTCCCGTGGCACTCCATACCGGTAGATAATGTTGCACTGTATGAACTTGGCAACCTGCTTAGCATTCAAAGTCTTGTACGACGCTGCTTCTACCCATTTAGTAAAGTAATCAATAGCCACCAGTATGTACTCGTGCCCATTCGAGGCCGCAGGAGTAATCTTGCCGATGATATCAATGCCCCATGTTGCAAACGGCCATGGTGATGACATGGTAGTGAGTGGCATGGATGGCTGATGCTTACCACTTGCAAACACCTGGCACTTATGACATTTCTTAACATGTTTAGCACAATCACTTTCTAAGGTCGACCAATAGTAACCCAGTCTCAGAATCTTCTTCGCAAGCATATACCCATTCATGTGTGGAGCCCCAGCCCCTTCATGTATTTCCTGAATGATCCGTTCTGCTTCATCTTCTGTTACACACAAGAGATGGACACCGTCATAAGATCTTTTATACAATTTCCCACTGCACAAGATGAACTGGCTAGCCAACCTTCTCAAAGCTCTTCGGTCAACATAAGATGCTTCTGGCGGATACTCCCCTTTTTCTAGGTATTGCTGAATATCATGATACCATGGCTTCCCGTCATTTGGTTCTCCTTCCCTTAGGGCACAACAGTAGATAGGTTCTTCTCTAGATTCAATGATCATCGGTGCTATTCCCCCTTCTATTGAGATCTCTGCCATGGATGCTAGAGTGGCTAAGGCATCCGCAAACTTGTTCTTTTGCCTAGACAGGTAAAAGAATTTTATTTGACGAAATTCTTTCGCCAGTGTCTCTAGATAATCGTGATATGGCAGTAGCTTCTCATCCTTAGTCTTCCATTCTCCTCTAGTCTGGCATATGATAAGGGCTGAATCCCCATATACTTCGAGCTCTTCTACTCCCAAGGCCAATGCTGATTCCAAGGCTAAAATACAAGCCTCATACTCAGCTATGTTATTGGTTGCCTTAAAGTTCAGTTTCACTGCCACAGGTATCATCACATCTTCAGGTGTCTCCAGACAAACTCCTATGCCACATCCCTTCCTATTCAATGCTCCATCAAAATGCACTTTCCACACCTTCTTCTCAACCACAAGGATCTCCTCATCTGGGAACTGGTAATTGCCATTGTCTGATTGTGAAGTAGCACATTCTGCCAAGTGTTCTGCTATAGCTCTTCCTTTCACTGATTTCTGCAGTACATACTGAATGTCGAATTCTGATAATAACAACAACCACCGCGCTGTTTTATAGGACAAAGCAGGCTTCTCAAGCAGATACTTCAATGGGTCCATTCGACTGATCAAGAGTACTTGGAAAGACATCATGTAATGGCGAAGCTTTTGAGTTGCCCACACCAATGCCACGCATGTCTTTTCCAGAGCACTATAATTCACTTCATAATCTGTCATCTTCTTGCTGAGGTAGTAGATGGCATTCTCTTTCAAGGATTCTTCAAGATATTGAGCTAACATAGCTCCCATCGCGGTTTCGGTGACAGTTAAGTAAAGTAATAACGGTTCACCTTGTCGCGGGGGAACCAGGATTGGTGGGTTGCTCAAATACCTTTTGATGGTATCAAATGCCTCTTGACATTCCTCATTCCACTTAGTTGGTACATCCTTCTTTAGCAGCTTGAAAATCGGCTCGCAGATAGTCGTCAACTGTGCTATGAAGCGGCTGATAAACTGAATTCTTCCCAAAAATCCCCGGATTTCCTTTTCTGTCTTTGGTGGTTGCATCTCCATGATGGCTTTGATTTTCCCCGGATCTACTTCTATCCCTCTCTGTGTGATCATAAAACCGAGCAGCTTCCCAGCAGTCACTCCAAATGCACATTTCTGAGGGTTCAGACGCAGCTTGTACTTGATAATTCTTTCAAAGAACTTCTTCAGAGCAGCTAAATGTCCTTCCCTATCCACAGACTTCACAATCATATCATCTACGTACACTTCCACCTCCTTGTGAATCAAATCATGCAGCAGTGTGGTAGCCATCCTTTGGTATGTCGTGCCAGCATTCTTAATGCCGAAGGGCATAACCCGATAACAAAATGTCCCCCATTGTGTAATGAAAGCTGTCTTTTCCATATATTGGGAAGCCATTTTGATCTGGTTGTAACCCGAAAAGCCATCCATAAAAGACAAGAGTGCATGGCCAGCAGTGTTGTCGACCAATACATCTATATGAGGCAGAGGGAAATCATCCTTAGGACACGCCTTATTGAGATCTCTAAAATCGACACACATTCGTACTTTACCGTCCTTCTTAGGCACTGGAACGATGTTGGCTAACCATTCTGGGTACTCCACTACTTGCAGAAATCCGGCATTCATCTGCTTGACCACCTCATCCTTAATCTTCAAGGCCCATTCTGGCTTCATTCTCCGCAGCTTCTGCTTGACTGGCTTCATGTTTGGATCAGTGGGGATGAAGTGTTGCACAATGTCGGGATCTATGCCTGGCATATCTTGGTACGACCATGCGAAAGCTTCAATGTTCTCTCTCAAAACCTCTACCAATGATTCCTTCTCTTGCGGCGACAGTGTTGATCCAATTTTAATTATTTTAGGTGATTCATCCGTCCCTAAATTGATTGAAATTAATTCATCCATGTTAGGTTGAGCGTGCCCCTTTCCATATTGCTCGTCGAGCTCAGGAGGAACATCCTCTCGCGGGTCTATATTCATGCCATACAAATCCGATGATGATAAAAAAGAGACACTGCAAGAGAGATGAGAAGAGAATGAATACTTCTTTTATTGATTGAAATTTGAATAACAGAACACAGAAGATGAAACAAACTGACACTCATACCTCTTCAAATGAGGTTGAGGTTTTTTATTGAAAACAAGGAAATCCTACACTACTACAAAGAAAGCAGGGAAATCCTATTCTACTGAAGACACCTACAAGTTATCATCAGATGGAAGTGACTCGATCTCCTCGCAATCATGGATGAAAGGACAATCTTCAAAGCCCCAGTTTGATAAGGGTGGAGTTGTAGGTTCAATTGGGTAGATCGCCCCGACTTCATAAGTATGCAATTCGAGACACAGAACCGCTTGCTCGAACATATCTGTCATGGCACCAGCATCAAGGTCTTCAACCCAATCCCTTTCTTTCTTACCAGTCTCACTAGTAACAGCATCATCGATCACTGAAGCAATAGGAGAACACCATTCATCACTGAAGAAAATCTCAAACCCAGGTACACTGATCTTCTGATCCTCAAGGTAGCACGGTTCAGGGAAACCACAATATGGGAAATCATCACCCTCCTTGACGAAAGCCCCATTCAAAGTTGGTCTGTATGGCTCAAGGGTTGAGTTAAGGGTTCGTCCTTTCGCCCTCGCGGAGTCTTTCTCTTTCTTCCTCTGAGCCATCATCTTCTTATCTTCCTTAGTAGGTTTGTAGCCTAACCCATAAGGATGGATAGCAGACGGGTACTTCAAAACTTCAGCGATGCCTTGCAACCTTCGGCCCAATCCCATTCCAGGGAAGAATCCCATTCCTTTCATGATCTGTCCTACATGCAGATTCCCATGAGGATTATAATAAAGAGGTATCAACTCCCTCTGCTCGGGCTCTCCTTCGATAGCCTGTACATACTCGAACCCTGACAGTAGCACTTCTGATGACTCCTGGCTGATCTCACAGATTGGCACTCGACTATTTCGGTTCATCTCCATATCTCCTTTCAAAGTGACCACTGACCCCTGATAAGGAAACTTAATTTTCTGGTGAAGTGATGATGGTACAGCCCCGGTCGGATGGATCCACGGTCTTCCCAAAAGCAGATTAAAACTGGCTGGCACATCTAGGATCTGAAAATCAACATTGAATTCAACTGGCCCAATAACAACTGGAAGAGTCACCATTCCCACAACTTCTCTGCGAGTGTTGTCATAAGCCCTGACAGTCTGTCCTGATGGCGAAAACTCAGATGGTTCAATCCCCAATGTAGTAGTAGTACTGAGCGGACACACATTCAATGCTGACCCGTTATCAACCAAGACTGAGGGAACCCTCTTTCCCATGATATCCACTGTGATGTACAAAGCCTGCAAATGATTACTCCCACTCTCGGGTAAGTCAGATTTGGTAAATGAGATGGACGGTCCATGATGAACCGGATTTACCAAACCTACCAAACCCTCAGGGGACGTATCAATAGGAACCTGCACTTGATTCAACAAACGAAGCACTGTCTGTCTATGTTTCTGTGAAGCCATGAGCAATCCCCAAATGGTAATGTTAGCCTGGGTTCTCTTCAACTGTTTCAGTATTTCTTCCTCTTCTTCTATGACATCTGATCGCTGACCCTTCTCTAATTCCCCTAACGGATTACTGGCTTCCAAATGAGCTGGCTTGAAATGGCGTCCGCCTCGAGTCAGATGGTCTACTTCCTCATCACTAGCCCACAGATTCTCTATGGTCTCAGGTGTGCTCATGAGATCCTCCCATTCAATCATACCGATCAAATCACTGTCTTCCCCGGTGATCTTCACGACTGAAGAGGTTCCATTCTCAAACTGTTTCTGCATGGTATCCTGACTCAACCCTTCGGGTGAAGAAGGAATATCTAGTTCAACTTCTGCAGGTAAATCATCCCAACCCGTTGGAATGATAGGTTCATCAGAAATCTTTCTCGATGAATAGAGCACATAATAATCGAACTTACCACTCGACTCTCCTAACAATCCGACCTCTGGGTCTCCCGCTAGGTATCTCTTCTTCAACTGACGTTGAGAATTCCCACTTCTAGGAGCTTCTTCGAGAACTTCAGGTTGCTCAGGTTCTTCATACTGATATAACTCTCCATCATCAAGTAAATCTTGTACTAATTTCCCTAAAACTCTGCAATTCTCTGTGTCATGCCCGAAGATGTTGTGGTACTGGCAAAAAGGCTTATGGAAGCGGGGTATGAGTGGGATAATGAGGCCTTGGGATCGGGCTTGGTAAAAGGCTTCGGTTAAGGTAGTTTTGAGTGGGACATATGGGCGGATTGGGTGACGAATTTTTGGGTCGTCGAGGCCCAGGGCATTGATTTGAGCTGGTGGTGGTACAGCATGGGTTGGAAGAGGGTTACTGGTGACATTTGGTTGACTTGGTGGATTTGGTGGGGCAATGACTTTCTTGTCAATGAGGTCTTGGATTTCATGGCGAAGGCGCATGCATTGGTTGGTGTGATGGCCTTTAGATTGGTGGAACTGACAATACTCATTTTCTTTGAAGTTTCTGGGTAATGGATCTGGAAGAGGCCGGGGTTCCAAAGGGGTAAGGAGACCACGCGCCTTCAATTTCTCAAGGACACGTTCTAGGGACATGTATAGATTGGTGAACTGGCGGGCCGGCTCTCTAGCTTGGAATGGGCGGTTTGATTGGGTAGCCTGAAAAGGTTGGGCAATGGCATTGACTTCTGGGTTGGGTTTGCGGTTGAGAGGTGGTTGGCGGTTTCTGAAAGGTTCTTCGGCCTTAAGAGCCACACTAGCCAGAGCATCTTCAACTTGAGTACCGGCAATAACAAGGGCTTTGAAGTTAGGGAAGTACTGTGAGAACAAATACTTGTTGTAGATAGGCAAGAGACTCTTTAGTACCATCTGCACCTGTTCATCATTTGTAGGCCTGTGGGTCATCTGCGAAGCTTTCGCCCTCCATCTAGAAATAAAAGCAGAGAAACTCTCCCTCGGTTCCTGCTTAGTAGTCTCAAGATCCCTACGAGTCACATCAATCTCAGTGTTGTACTTGTAGTGATTAGTGAACTCATTGCAAACATCCTCCCATGTCTTCAGCTTAGTCTCATCTAAGGATAAGAACCACTTCGAGGCTGACCCTTTCAGTGATTCATGAAACATCTGAGCCAACAGCTCATCATCGGCTCCACGAGGTTGCATCGCCCTCACATACATCTTCAAATGGGTTTTAGGGCAACCCATCCCATCAAACTTCTCTAATTCTGGCATCTTAAAACTGAACGGCATACGGGCCTTGGGGAACAGTGAAAAAGATGTCACATCAACCATGTCATCAGACCGACGCATCCCCTTCAGGGCTTTCTCTAAGGCTTCAACCTTACTCGACAACATGATCGGATCCCCAGAGAGGAATCCAGATCCACTGGGCTCGCCATCCAGATTAATGGGCTTAGATTTGGCTCCTGCCTGGGCCTTGGCACTGTCATCAACTTGGGCCGGGATAGGTGGATCAGAGGTACTCTTCGGGTTCTCTAAATGGGCCTCCCTAACCTGATCTGTACTGGTCTGTTTATCTTGGGACATTTTCTTAATCTGTTCAGTCTCACGGGCCAGGGCATCAATTCGGTCCATGATAGCATTCAACACTGTAGCAGTGGTACTGGATTCTCCGTCAGCCATTGAGGATACACTCGGGGGTTCAACACTAAAAAGACGCCCTCTAGAATCACGACGCCAGGCCAGAATTCTACACCATGAAATGGGCTTTTTTAGAAAAACAAAAGAGTCCACGATGCTCAAAACCTATTGACAGACTGTCAAAGAGGTGCTATCCAAATAGAAGACAAGGAGAAAAGGGAAAACCGTCCTATCATAATTCCAACTCACTTCCCTATTTCACAAGGGCACTTCCTTAGAAATTAGGAAATAAATCAGAATCACCAATAGGGAAATAAAACATGATTGACCAAACAGGGCTCAAAGAGCAATACCAAGGACCAGTCCTTCATTCTCAGGGCACTTTCCTTTGAATCGAAGGTCTTAGTCAAAACAAACCAAAAGAACCTAATCACAGAAAAGGGCATGTACCTTTAGAATATTCTCTTCCATCCTCAAAATAGTCCTTTCATTCTAAGGACCAAAATCCTTAAAATAAAGGGCCTATATTAAAAAATATCAAAGTTTATCCAAGGGTACATATCCCTAAGTTCTAGCATTCACAAACAAGGCTCACATCAAATTGGGATAATTTTGGCAGCATAACGACACAATTATGTGCTAAAAGAAATTTGGCAACATAACGGCGTAGGTATGTGCCAAGGGAAAATTCCGACAGCATAACGGTACAGTTAAATACCAAAAGGAATCTCGGCAGCATAACAGTACAATTATGTGTCGAAATTTCGGCAGCATAACAGGTGTGTGCAAGCACTGTAGGGTAGAGTGTCCTACTTGGCTGTCTATATGGACTAATGCAAAAGGCGGGTTCAAAGGTTCCTATTGCAGACCAATCCATATACCTAACCACATGTGACACATGGCGTGCCGCGTGGGTCCAACAGTACTGATTGGTCATTGATATACCCCGAAGGGTACTTGACAATAGGTTGATGGCTTCGTCATGATTGCCCTAGTGTCGAGTGGAGACAGGGATCAGGACTAGACCATCGTTTGGCAAGGCAACATCGTCCTATCACACAATGACATGCAGCTAATATAACTAAAATGATATGCAGTCACACAAATGCAAGTGGTTGATTTTAATTAATTTAAGAAATTAAATAGCCCAATTAAATTAATGAAGTTTAGCCCTCGACATCCCCAGTGGAGTCGCCAGTTCTGTGGACCAGCCTCGCGGACGGGGGCTTTGTGGTGGTGTGAGTCCACATCATCACCGGGCGATGTGATTAGGGGGGTTTAGAAATCAAAACAAAGGAGTCGCCACCTTATTTTTAAGGAATAAGGAAACCATAAAAACATTTTATTTTCAATAAAACAAACTCCATTAATGGAAAAGCAGTCTACAAACCAGAGTTGGATCCGGGGGCTAGGTTACGACGTGGGAAGGTTCCAAGCTTTCACTTGTAGGCACCCACCTCGCCCTAATTAAAGGACTTCTAATTTATTTGGGCTATTTAAATTTCTTAATGCAAACAATCCTAAATAATCTAATCAACCAAAAAATAGTGATATAAATGCATTATCTATATTAGTTATATTAATAATAATAAAAAATATATACAAACAAACCCTAAGAACCTAGGACACCCTACGGGCATCCTAGGGCGGACTTGAGCCCTATTAGCGCCTACGTAACTTACTAGTATCACCCAGCAAGTATCAAAGTCCACGTAGTTCGACTACCCTAGGACTCTCCTATTGTAATCGATCACATCAATCAAAGGTATTTCAACCTAATTTAAGACTCTAACTTCGAGAGTTTTTTGTTTGTTCAAAATCATTTATTCAAAAATCATTTATTTGAAATCATTTCAAATTAAAAGATATTCATAAAATCCAAATATTCCAAAATAATTCTTATCTTTAGAATTAAATTCCAATTGAAAATCTTTTTCAAAGATATTTCAAGAAAACAAACCATATTGGGAGGAATTTCATTCCAAAGTAAAAATCTTTTAAAATATTTCAAATCTTTTGAAAATCAATTAATAATCAAATATCTCATAAAATCATATTTATTTCATAAATATTGCATCAAAAATCTTTTAGAAAATCTCTCGAAGATCGACATCTCAAATCAATTAAAATACTCAAATCTGATAACAATCTTTACAACAAAGGAAATTCCTAGGGAAGGTCAAGTGACCTTCCTAGCCTAGGGTCTCTAACTAGCCCTAGAGTTAATCTAGAAACCCTAAAATCCTAATGCAATGCATGCTGAAATTTAAACAAATAACAAGTAATCAATTCTAAAGATGCATGAAAATGCTCCTAAATGCACACTAATTAATCTATGTGAACCTAAGCATATTTCTAAGTTGGTTTTGGCCCTAAAATAATTTTTAGAAGTCATTTAAGGCCATTTTCAATTCCGGACAGATTTGAAAGCGGACTTTAAATCACCCTAAAAACTTTAAAAAAAAGTAATAAAAATCATGTTAATGACCTAGCATGCATCCTACATGAATATACTACGAGGATACTATAATAATCATGCGAAAACATGGCTTAAAAATGATAATAAAGCCATTTTAAAATATATATTCAAATCTGGACATATTTAAATACATACTTTAAATAACCTAAAAATCATTCTTAATCCATGGAAAATAATGAACAAAAACCCTAATATGCATACTAACATAATATACAAATTTAACCTACAAAATATACATGAAATCATGGCTTAAAAATGTTATTTAAGCCTCATCTAAGCCCATGTTCAAATCTGGACAGATTTGAACCTTGACTCTATGGGACTTAATTAACATAATTAATCCATTTAAAATGATGAACAAAAATCCTAACTAGCATGCTTGACTAGATTAGTACACAAAATAACATTAAAACTAACAAAAGTATGCTCAAACAATTAATTTAAACACAAGGGAAGGATCTTACCTTCGCACGCTCCCTCGTACACAATTTATACATTCAAACAATATATCGAGTGTTCAAATAATCATAAAAACACGAAAGAAAAAAACTCAAGACTCACTATAAAAATGCTTCAACATACTTACACAATCATGGATATCATATAATCATCACAGGATTTCAAAAATCATGCAAACACATTGAAACATTATCCTAAGCATGCTTACTTACATAAAATAATAATAAAAAACTACTTCTAATCATGCATATATACATAAAATAATAAGAAAGCTAACCCTAACATGCATACACACATGAAATCACAAAAAAAACTAACCCTAACATGCAAATCACAAGAAACTTACCCTAACATGCAAATCACAAGATACTAACCTTAACATGCATACATACATAAACTCACAATAGAATTCACTAATCCTAAACATGCATACTAACATAAAATAATAACAAAACTAATCCTAAACCTATTTAACCACATGAAATCATAATAAAAGTAACCCTAATCATGATTGCTAAACATAAAATAATAAGAAAACCTAACCCTAACATGCATATGACATGAAATAATGAATAAAACTAAATCCTATCATACTTATAGTAGAATGAAAAGAAAAGAGAGAAGTCATATCATATGAAAACCAAGAGGACTTACAACATAGCCTCATCAACTTACACCAGAAATCATGAAGAAATGAAGGTCAAGGTTAAGAGTTTACCCTTCGATCTCCTTCTTAGCTAGCCTCCTCCAAGCCCTCAGCCTTTTCCTCTTACTCCTTCAATGGTGCAAGAGTGAGGAGCCTCAAAAACCTGTAGCCTCATCTCCTCAAAACCCTAAAATTCTCTCTCCCTCTCTTGAACCTCTATAGTGTAGTATATATAGAGTTAGGGTTCAAAACCCTTGAATGGCTGAGATTAAACTCTTTAAAAAACGATCCTAAGGCCTAGGATGAGTCTTTCTAGGGTTTCAAGGCTGAAACCCTTCGAATCCCTCCCAAAAAATCAAATCAAATCGGCCAAAATAGGGGCAGATTTCCAAAATTGCAAGAAGCTGACCGAGCATGCTGGTGGCCGTCCTAGCCTGGACGGTTGGCCGTCCTAGGCTGGACGGTTGGCCGTCCTAGCTAGGACGGTCACCGTGCTGAATTTCCATATTTCGATCCCCAAATTCAAGGGTCTTCGAATTTTGGCCATATTTTGGTCAAATTTGATCCAAATCCGACGGTTCAGGGCTCAAAACGACCGTGCTTTGATCCTCCACATTTTTAGAATGTTTTTGGGTTAAAATCAATTGACCATGGTCAAGGGTTTTAGCAAAAAGCTAGCCAATCGACCCGGTTGTGCCAAAATTGGTCAAATGACCATTCTCTGTTTTGTAAAATTGATCAATTAGGCTTGCACCACTTCTAAAAACATGGTTTTAATATGAAATTGGCACTTAACAACATGTTTTGAAAATCTTTTGTTTTGGTGAAAACGACCAATTCACGGTCAATTTGATCGAAACCCTAATTCGGCTCATCCTTACCTGTGGGACCGATTTTGGGAGAATCCATCCCAACCATTCAAAGGCTCAATTGACATACCAAATTCACTCCCCACATCCACATAAACCTCATGAAACAAACCGTTTCGAATTCGGAGGTCATTCGGAAATTATACGAGAAAAAGGACGAAAATGCCCTTCAAGTCGCAAAAACCCTAATTACCTATCGAGCTCTTATCAGAATGTCATGAAAATTTACAGGGATGTTCTAAAACACCTCAAAAGTCAAATGAAATACAAATGGGTTGATTCCAATCCAAATGTACACATGAAATAATGAATTGTCCTTTTCCTCAGCAAAGGGCAATTTGGTCAATTTGGTCTTTTCAAGGCCAATTCCTCACCCAATGATCAGCTATTCTAGTTGATCATTTGCATGGACATTTGATAGAAATAAATGGTAAAAATGGGGTGTCCTCAGAAGCCCCTCGTTGGTGTTTCATGGCTTCGCCATGTAATACCAACGAAACAAAATGGCATCCCATTTTTGCCGCAACAAAAGAGGGATGATTCAACCATCATCTCACAAACACCCAGAATGAAAACAATTCTTGGAAGTCACACTTCTAATTGTTTCAAAATCAATCACGCCAACAAACCATAAAACAAACTTTTATGTGATATCACACTCACATAAGCATACACAAATCATCATTTTATGTGATACTTCTCTCACATAAACACATACAAGTTATCATTTTATGTGATACTTCTCTCACATAAACACATACAGGTTATCATCTTATGTGATACTTCTCTCACATAAAATAGTTCAGACTCATTATTTCTATAGTACATCTCCCATAAGAAATATTATTTATATAGTACTTCTCCTATATAAATATTTTCAAACCATTATTTTATGCTTCTCATAAAACAATTCAAACTCATTGTTCATATGGTACATCTCCCATATGAACATATTATCAATTATATGGTACTTCTCCCATATAAAGCATTATTTTATGTCTCACATAAAATAATTACACCCTATCATTTTATGTTTCACATAAAATAATCACACAAGACAAATCAAATAGTTATTTTATGTCTCACATAAAATAACTTCAAACTCATTTGTTCATATGGTACATCTCCCATATAAACACATCCTCAATTATACGGTACTTCTCCCATATAAACATCATTTTATGTCTCACATAAAATAATCATATCTCATCATTTTATGTTTCACATAAAATAATCACAAATCATTCAAAATGTTATTTCATGCTTCACATAAAATAACTCAAGTTCATAGTTTACATGGTACATCTCCCATGTGAACATATCATCAATTATATGGTACATCTCCCATATAAAGCATTATTTTATGTCTCACATAAAATAATCACACTTCATCATTTTATGCTTCACATAAAACAATCACACAAGACAAATCAAATAGTTATTTTATGTCTCACATAAAATAACTTCAAACTCATTTGTTCATATGGTACATCTCCCATATAAACACAACCTCAATTATACGGTACTTCTCCCATATAATGTTTTCAAAATCATCATTCAAAATCATCACTCAACTTTAAAATCAACATTCAAAATCATCATTTAGTGGTAATTTCCATGCAAAACATGAACTAATTTTGAAGAAATTGACCGAAAAAACGAAAAATTGGGAAAATCGACTTGGGGTACACTGGTGGCCGTCCTAGCCTGGACGGCTGGCCGTCCTAGGCTGGACGGTTGGCCGTCCTAGCTAGGACGGTCACCATGTGTGACCCGAAAATTTTTTGTCTTTTAAAACCCCTCATTCTCACATGCACTCTTGTGCTCACTCCAAACCTCTTCCAAGCTTGGTTTTGCTTCCAAAACCCTAGCTTTTGATCTTCAATTCATACATACTCAACCAAGTCCTTGGTTTGCACTCTTAGCAACAAAATCACCATCATCTCCTCAAGCTCTTCAACTTGTCTCCATTTGGTGTGAACCTCTCCACTTCTCACATACTCCATTCTCTTCAAACATGGATCAATTTCCTCCACCTTACTTCAAATATCCATTCTTGGAAGTCAAGGCTAGGTACAAGGCACCCTCATATGGAGATTCCCATCCACCATCTCTACTCTTGGAGCCTAGAACACATCTTTCATATATTCATTCCCAAGACAATGTAAGTTAAATTTCTTTAATAACTCTTGATTCTTATGCAATTGGTTGAATTGAAATGCTTGTTTACATGTTGATTATTGATTTTCATATCATTGTATCCTTTGGGAAAATCATGGGAGCCCCATTCCATAGCTTCACAAGCTTGTGAATGGTGCACACCAAGTGTTTGATGAAATGTCTCAATGAAGTAAGCTTTGATTTTTCAAATCAAACATATCCTAATCATGTTTCAATGATTTTTGTAGGATTTTAGAAAGTATTTACCATGATCAATCTTCTTTGAAAACATCATTTTGAAAATATGCATATCACATGTTTGATAAAATGCCTCAATGACACCATTATCCATTTTCTTCTTTACAAGCCATTTCATGTCAAGTAAAGTATCTCAAAAATTTTCTATGATGTTTAATTTGATTAAAACACCATCAATTTTGAATTTGAAACATTTTAGATTTTGGTGACACCACCCATGCCTTTGATAATAAATTGTGTCACACAATATGCATACATTTCTTTTTTGTAAAAACCTTTTGAAAATATATTGATCATTTTGGTTCATTCAAAGCATAAATTTTACTTCATTTCATGATATGTAAATCAATAGTCATGCTTGCATTGCATTTGAATCAAAATTCCTTTAGAAATAACAACATTTGCTTTGATGTGAATATAATCTCAAATGTGTTTATGCAGCCCAATTTCGAAATCCGCACCAGATACTCCTTGGGTAAACTTATCAAGTGGTGGGAATTAACGGAAGCACGCCAACCCCAAGCTAAGGCCATTGTTGAACAAGCGGGCTTTAAGTTTTTCTTGGATTCTCTCTGGCTTGACAACATGGATCGAATGGCCATGATTGCTCTCTCTGAACTCTGGTGGGACACCACCAACACCTTCCACTTCGGGTTTGGGGAAATGACTATGACCCCATTTGACTTCACCATGATTACAGGACTTCCTATTGGGGGCCAACCAGTCGCTTTTTATGATGAAGCTCACATTGATGAAGAATACCTGTACAACCTTTTGGGCGTTGAAAATGTTCCTCTGACAAAAAGAGGAGTCAGGCGCTCTTGGCTCTATAATCATTTCAGTGTTCAGAGTGAAGAGGAGGGAGGGGATCCCGAGGATATTGCCCGTGCATTCATTCTGTATCTGCTCTCATGCACCCTCTTTGCAGGTACACAGGACATAGCCCCTCTAGGCTTTTTGAAGAGTTTGGAGATTACAGATAATATTCATCTGTATGACTGGGGCGGAGCTGCATTAGCGACTATGTATCGCTCCATGTGTGACAAATCACGAGATGCTGCTCAAGACTTTGGCGGCTTGGCTTTCATATGGCAAGTACTGTTTTCACCCAATTGTCTTTCAATAGAATCTTTTCATATCTTTATCAACTCCCTGATCTTTCTTTCATGCAGGTATGGGCATTTATCTATTTGGGTCTTGGTTGTCCTCTCTTGAAAGAGGGGGTTAACCATTGGCCATTTTTAGCCCGCTTTGATCCATGTCACAGGAAGCACTCCAACCTCCATAGGTATGATTATGTTGCTGCCAAGGCTATCCTTGCTGGTCTTACTGCAGAACAGGTAAAATCCCAAACCACTATCTTTCTCTTAAATTTTCTGAATTCAACTCTCATACTCTTCATAATCTTCAGGTGAACTGGGACCCATGGGGTACTTGGAGGACTACTTTGGCTCCCCCTCACATACATAGTGTACTCCTAACACATAGGCGAATTTTGTTTGAGGGGCCTTCTGGCAGATACTGGTTCTTGGGTGAAAGAGTCTGTCGCCAAGTCTATGGAGACATGGATGCAGCTAGAGTGCCTTTTCTGCCTCCTGCAAATATGCGCCATACTGATAAACTGAAAGGCGAGGCCCTGTTAGAGTCTAAAAGAGGAGTGGATCTTTCTGCTTTCCTTTTCTCTGATGCAAGCTACGAGGTCTTCTGTCAACAATTCTTGATGCGCCCATTGGCAACTGGAGAACCTCCTCAAAGAGTATGTAAATATAACACTTTCTTTCATCCCTATAAATGCAATCACAAAACTTCATCTTTATGTTCACAGAGTCGCCGTTCCCGGGGTCAAAGCTCTAGAGCTGCTGCTAGTGATGATGATCAAGGCACGAATAGGCCTCCTGCCTTACAGCCTGCAGACTGGAACATCGAGCTGATAGTTGAGGACAACTTCGTGACTTCTACTATTTCACGACCTTCAGTCGATGAAGGATATCACATAGACCCATCTTACGAACAGGTGAACCTCCCACTGAATCAATTAACTGCACACACATTCCCACTGATACACTGACATTATTCATTTCTGACAGGTCCCTCGAGAGTATTGCCAGGATTACATTGATCTTACTACTGCCATGAGGCGTGACCTTCGCAGGATGAGCTTGAGGACTTCCGCTCTCACTCGTCAACAGGTAACTTCAAATCACACTCTCAAATTCATATTCCTTCCCTTTTCACAAACTGATCAAACTGTGAACATCGTTTCAGGCACCTGACCCACCACGTCATTCTTCAGCTGGCGAGGGATCTAGCAGAGGGATAAGGAGGAACTCTCGAAGACGTTGATCAATTTTCCATGAGGCACGGGGTTTCACTATGAAAATCATATGTAACTTGTAAACATTTGTACTAAAACAAGTTTTTCTCACTTTTATGGTGTATGTACATGACTGGAACTGTTCTAGCCATTATCTGCCCTGTTCTCTAGGTTATTCTGTGGTGATTCTGGTAGGGTTAAAATATAATTCTTTCTGTCGAGCAACCCGACTACTTCGCCAAATGGGGACCAAACAGACAATTCCATCTCTCTCAGAGCATACTTATACTTCTAAAGCGATCTTTCCATTAGTGGTGAAGGCTTTGATGTCAAGGTGGTCATCTGTATTGC
>JAESVK010069683.1:0-11755 GCA_017140935.1 Hamamelis virginiana
TGCTTGCTCGTAATAAATGCAATTCAATCCCAAGCGTAGGATCTACCGTTGCAAGCATAATATTTCATGGAGTCCCATGGTTGTGTCCACAGAGATCAGTGATCATTGAGAATCAAGAAAATCCTTTCCCAAAGGTTGTTTAAAGTAGATCAAAGAAAGAAAATATATGGTGGGTTGAAATTTGATTTTGTGTAAAATACACAAGGATTGTTTATAATCTTACTGAATTAGAGAAATGACTGGAATTCAGAGTTCAACTCAACTATATCTTTAGTATTAATTCATCACAATTTTTACTCATCTTAGTACACTAAAAAGTGACTTCAATGGAAAATTTGACAATATAAATTTAACCAACTATTCAAGAAATAGGATATTCATTATAAACAACAATTTAATGACATCATCACACACTTGGAACGCCTTTAATGCTAAGAACTACCTGTGGCAGGCACTCCTGTCAACAGATGGTAAAAGCTGACAGTTCCTCATGGATCATAGATAAATTTCATGTTTATGGTGAATATCCGAATTTGTCTAGTTAGGTTATTTGTGTGAACTAATACATCAGATATAAATCAAGCATCCCTCATCATTCCAGTAGAGGATTAGCTACTCATAGTGATTGAAAGCAAATTCAATAAAAACTCAAACATAAATTAAACTAAGAATAATGAAATTAACTTCAACAACTTGATTTAGATTAAACGGAAAACTTGTTACAGATTAAAATGAAAGAACAACACAAATATAAGATTAAACTATTACTTAAACAAAAACTAAACCTATCTAATTAAAGAGAAGGAAGAAGAAACCTTTGTATTTCTATGCTATGCTAAGGAAACAAAAATTACACTTTCTCTCCAAGAGCAAGTTTGCTTATATACAAAAACATATAAAAATACACTTTTGCCCTTCAAAAAGTCGAAATCTAAAGATATTTTGGCTAAGGCGGCGCCAATTACCGATAATTAGGGCTACAATTATCGGTAATGGCTCTTCTGATCATGTTTTACGAGCATCAATTATCGATAACTGGAATTACACCTATCGATAGTTGCCTTCTGCAGAGAACTTGGAACACCAAAACTTCAGAGAACTATCAATAACTTAAAGGAATAGATATCGATAATGGGCTTGAACTGGAACTCGGCTTGAAATGAAATCACACCATTATCGATAATGAAAGAAACCTCTTATCGATAATGGCCTTGCTCAGCAACACTTGACTTATCAATAATTAAAGTGCACTTATCGATAGTTGTATCAAATTGGAAAACTGAAGCTGCATCAATGAACCCATTATCGATACTTGGTAAACACCTATCGATAATTGTCTTCTTCTGGAAATCATAAGCTGGCAACCTTGACTCAATTAGCGATAATTAATAATATAGTTATCGATAATGGCTCTTGGCAGGGACAAAAATTGGACTTTGCTGCAGCTGATTGAGATAACTACCGATAATTATATATGTAATTATCGATAATCATGCTTTTCTTGCTCTTTTTCACTTGACCATCGACTTCAACTTGCTTCAAAACTTTCCTTGCATTCCTTAAGTTCTTTGTACACAACAAACTTGTATTTTATCCTGCAAGGTCAAAAACATTGATTTCAATTTAAACACTTACATTACCCTACCTATGTACACTTTATTGAACAAAATAAACTATATTAGCATACAATAAGCTGCATGATTGCATGACAATCACACCCCCCAACTTGAGTAATGCTAGTCCTCTAGCATAAAACTTCCTATGCAACCACAGAGAAACAAATCTAATGTTACAAGTTCATGCCTTCCTTCAAAAGACCAAGTATAAGAACTTAACAATTCTCAATCAAATACTATCAATCCTGTTGAGCTTCACAAAATTTGAACTTATAAATTTTCAAACTGTTCTCAAGACTGAATTGGTTAACCATTCGACAGAGAAGAATTCGAACTTGATAATTGTTCAATTGAAATGTTACTAGGAATAGAATTCTTAGCAACAAGATACGCAATAACCAAACTTATTCACGTAAGAGGATCGAACTGAAATGAAAGAGTTCACATATGCATATATATCAAAATTTGTAAATTCATATCAAATATAACAGAATGATGAAAGAGGAACAATTAACTTTCATTAAAATCAAAAAGGTCTTAAAGCTATGCAATGTACCATGGTAATTAAAAAAAAAAAACTGGATAACAAAAGACAAGGATGGCATATTTGTGACTTAGGTTCTACCCAGCCATCCTTGTATCAACAATCTAAACATCTTAACAAAAACAACTTAATCACCAAAACTACAGTTCAAAACATCAGAGAAATCAATCAAAAACATCAAAGTAATCTTCTGGTTCCACAGAAGTGTCAGCAGTCTCTTCTTCTTCAACCACAGCCTCATCTCCGGCTTGAGGGACTTCAGATGTAGAGGGGACTTCAGCAGCAGGCGGTTCTTCATGAACAGGAGGAGCGAATTCAGACATATACTCTTCAGGAATGGGCGGCATTGGGTCAATTCCAAATTTTTCAAACAGTGATTGACTCCAAGCCTGCTGATTCATCTGAATCTCCCATTGGATCTCTTGCCTCCTCAAAATCCGGCCTATACTGCGCTGATTCTCTAAAATATCTGCATGCATGGCGGTGAGCATAGCGTGCAGTGAAGGGGGAGGAATGATAGGATCTGGCACTGAACTAGATGATGCACCCCTTGCTCTCAACCCCTGGGATGCCTGAGTGGCTCTAGCAGCCTCCGCCCTAGCACGCGGTCCCAATGACGACGCAGCTGGAGTAATGCCCCCTTCTCCATGCAAATACGGCTCAGAAGAAGTAATCCCTTGGTCTATGCAAATCTGTGTGATCATTTGTGGGAATGGAATCGAGCGAGCAGATTTCGCCGATAAGTAGTGATAGATATCCTCAAAGATCCATGCAGCCACATCAATAATAGCATCACCCATAAATTCGATCAACAGATTCACTTCATCAATTTTCGACGCACCCTCAGAACCACGGCAGTAAAGATTACAATGAATAATCTTATTCATTGTAGCATAATCTGGATGCATGAAGCCGATAGGGAAAGTACTCCCATCATCTTTTGGAGGGTTGGGATTACTGTATACTATCTCCATAGCTGCATGTCTGCTTTTCGGCTCATGGTTGGGATGAGGATACTCAATTTCTGCCGGAGTAGGACGCTCAATCTTTAGGAACTCTGCTATGTGGTCTGGAGTGAGCTGGACTACTTTCTTTGAACTCATTTTTGCAGTTATCAATTCCTTCTTCTCATCCTTCACAGCTACAGTATAGAAATTCCTCACTTTGCCTTGCTTGTACCCCTTCCACTTCACTAACCATTGCCCCAACTTTCTTCGATGAATTACACTCAAAACACGATCAAAAGAATCAAAGGCTTTCGCCTTCACAAACCTCTCCGGCTTGAACCCTTTAGATTTAATAAAGTCTGCCCATGTCTGCTTCTTCGGTTTTGGCGCACCGGTATGCTTGGTGGGCTTATCCCTGTGCGAGGTAGGAACTGAACTCAACACCTTCCTAGGGTGGCCAGTAGGGCCAATCTCTCCAATTTCAGGCTCGCCTTCGGATTCCTCTTCTTCTTCCACTGGCATTATTTCTTAGGCATGAATTCCTCATCTGACTCTTATTCCGATGAAGTATACTGAAGCACTGCCTTTCCTTTGCCCTGTGGAGTTGGTTTAGACTTCTTTTGAGGTGGCTGTCTCTCAGACTCACCTATGGAAATGTTCTTAGCAGGTTCACGCGGTGGTTGTTTGCGTTTCTAAACCGTTTTGGCTTTTGCTTTACTAGATTTCTTTGCCTCTTGATCGGCTTTTTTCTTTGCTTCCTCCTTCGCCTTTTGCTTTGCTTCCTGCTCGGCCTTTTGCTTATCTTCTTGAGCTTGTTTTTCTCTTATGGTTGCCAATAGCTCCTCAGTTTGTTTGACTCGTGCCATCGTCTGTCTCAAATTTTCACACACAGTAACACGGTAAGTTAACGTTCAACCAAAATTTCAGCAGCATTTCCCCATAAAAATGAAGCTTTCCAAATCACAAAAATTCCCCAAATACAATCCACACAGTCAAACTAATCCCATGAATCAAAATTCATAATAAAAAATCCAAATGTACAATAAGAACTTACCTTCTTCTTTAAAGATAAAAATTTTGCTCCCTCAAGCTTGTTTTCTCTTGTTTATGCCCTTACAGCTCAAGCTTTCAGCAATGGAGAGGATTTTGATATGGGTTTACGTGAATGAGAAGTGGGTTTTATAGAATAGTTACGGTTATGGGGGAATGGAAGATGGTTGGACTAAATGGTGAATGAAGAGGAGTTGAGAAGAGGAAGAGTAGGAGAGAGATTCTACTGAAATGGAATGGAGGTTTCGCACGACCGAAGATGGGTAGTCGAAATGGCAGACGAAGGGGTGGAAGGTGGTGCAGTTACGTGGGCAGCATGGGAGATGAAGGAGCAGTTCGTGGCTTATTGGAGAAGTCACAGATTTGAAATTTTATGAAATGGACTTTAATAAGTGGGGCGGTCACTGGCGGTTTAAAATTTTTAACTCAATTATCGATAATTGAGGATATACAATTATCGATAGTTGACCTGCCCTGCTGCACACTTTTAAAAATCCAAACTGGATGATTATCGATAATTGACATAACAGGTTATCGATAAGTGTAGCTTTCAGGAAAGGGTTAGTTTAAGCTGAGATTCAACTACCGATAATTCCAATAAGCAATTATCGATAATGGGTAAATTTTTTTTTTTAATTTTGATTTTGAGGGAACAATTCTTTTATCAAAATGAAGATTGGCAGTACCTTTTTCTGCCTGTATTTCCACAAGTCTGCTCTTTTCCTCTTTTGCACTTTCTCTGTCCCAATCAACTGATTACCCAATTCTGCTCTGATTCACCCCATACTTAGCTTTCCCGAGCCACAACTTCAACTTAATTACACAATCCTCAATTGCACAATCACACCAATATTGATGAAATAAGGCTACCTAGGTATTGAAAAATCTGGCAATAAATCTCACAGCTTCAAAGGGGGCCTAAGGGAAACTTTGACACGAAAGAATTTTTAGCTCGAAGGACTCCAAAGACGGCCTTAAATCATTTCCTAATTCAGTATAATTGTTCCAATATGATCATAATGCATTCACATAAATTATTCAAATTTCGACAAATATGCAAAATGAATGGAATAGATAAGAACTCACATTGATAATCCACTGCCACAAAATCTCGCCACCACGAGGAATGACTCAAATAATATGAAGAATCTCACTCTCATGAGTAACAGATTTGAAAATTTAACAAGTTCACAGATTCACATATGCAGGATCAAAATATTCAAATTTGAATTAAATTAAGCATACTACAACTTGTGTACATTGACAGTAAAAGGTATGCAATGATTACAAAAGCTTGCTAATATCCCATATTATTGACACAACAAGTGATATTTCAAACAAAAAATTTTAAATGGGACCAAAATTAGCACCACAAGTGCTCTTCCCCCAACTTAAGATCAACAGTGTCCTCAATGTTGAAAGGAAAATAAAAAAGAAAGACTATAGCACTAAAAATAGTTACATCTATCAGGAAAAAGGAAAATGAAACAATATTAAGACATATTTATATATACAAACCCATATGTAAGTAGCGCACACTACTTACCCACCAGATCCTGGTAAACAGGATCAACCAGAAGTTCTTCAGTGTCCTCAGAAGAGAAAGTTTCAAGAAAAGGTTTAAGTCGTTGACCATTAACCTTGAAAACATTACCTGACTGAGGGTTAAGAATATCGACTGCTCCATGCGGATAGACTTGATGTACAATAAAAGGTCCTGTCCATCTTGACCTTAACTTACCTGGAAATAAATGGAGTCGAGAATTGTATAATAGAACTTTCTGTTGGGGTTCAAAATGTTTTCTCACAATATTTTTATCATGGAAAGCCTTGAGTTTCTCCTTATACAATCTCGAACTGTCATAAGAATCTCTTCTGATCTCCTCTAACTCATTGAGTTGTAATTTTCTGTGCTCGCCAGCTTGGGTCAAATTATAATTCAAATTTTTAATGGCCCAGTATGCTTTATGTTCCAATTCAACCGGTAAATGACAAGCTTTGCCATAAACTGGACGATAGGGAGACATTCCCAAAACCATTTTGAAAGCAGTTCGATAAGCCCATAAGGCATCAATTAGCCTTTGTGACCAATCTTTACGGTTGGGATTCACAGTTTTTTCCAAAATATTTTTAATCTCCCTATTAGCTAGTTCAGCTTGTCCATTGGTTTGTGGGTGGTAAGCAGTCGAAACTTTATGTGTAACTCCATATTTCTGCATAAGTTTTGCAAAAGGTTTGTTACAGAAATGGAGTCCACCATCACTTATGATTGCTTTAGGTATTCTAAACCGACTAAGAATATTTTCTTTTAAAAATTTCAAAACAACGGAATGGTCATTAGTCTTGGTTGGAATAGCCTCTACCCACTTGGAAACATAATCAACAGCAAGTAAAATATAGAGATTCCCATAGGAAGAAGGAAAAGGACCCATGAAATCAATGCCCCAACAATCAAAAATTTCTAAAATCAAAATGGGAGCCAAAGGCATCATATTTCTACGGGTTATTCCTCCTAACTGTTGACATCTCTCACAGGACTTACAGAAATGATATGAATCTTTGAAAAGAGAGGGCCAGTAAAATCCACATTGCAGCACTTTCGCTGATGTCTTCTTAGCAGAGAAGTGTCCTCCACAAGCTTCGGAGTGGCAGAACGATAAGATTGATTTTTGTTCATTCTCTGGAATACACCTGCGAATAATCTGATCAGCACAACTTTTAAACAGGTAAGGGTCATCAAAGAAAAAGTATTGAACTACAGATAAAAACTTTTTCTTGTCTTGGGAATTCCAATCAGTTGGAATTTGTTTTGTCACAAGGTAGTTAATAATGTCAGCAAACCAGGGACAAGTCACAAGAGCAAACAGTTGCTCATCAGGGAAAGTTTCAGAAATAGGCTGAGTTTCAAAAGAATCGTCAAAGATGATTCGCGACAAATGGTCGACCACTACATTCTTAACTCCTTTTTTATCTTTGATGATAAGGTTAAATTCTTGGAGGAGAAGGATCCACCTGATTAATCTTGCCTTATCATCCTGCTTAGTGAACAGATATTTTAAAGCAGAATGATCAGTAAAGACTACTATAGGGGTTCCTATCACGTATGACCTAAATTTGTCTAATGCAAATACTACTGCCAGAAGTTCTTTTTCAGTGGTGGTATAATTCATTTGTGCATCATTTAATGTTCTACTGGCATAGTAAATAACATGTGGCTTACCATCCTTGCGTTGCCCTAGCACCGCCCCTATAGCATAATCACTTGCATCACACATCAATTCAAAGGGCATATTCCAATCTGGGGATTGCATAATTGGAGGGGAAATCAGAGATTCTTTTAATTTTTTAAAAGCTTCCTCACAATCAGCATTCCAATCAAATGGAATATCTTTTGAAAGAAGACGGCACAAAGGTCGTGCAATTTCACTAAAATCTTTAATAAACCGTCGATAAAAACCTGCATGCCCAAGAAAAGAGCGGATGTCTTTAACATTTTTAGGGGATGGTAACTTGGCAATTAACTCAATCTTGGCCTTGTCAACTTCAATGCCCTTTTTGGACACTATATGACCTAGGACAATTCCTTGCTCTACCATGAAATGGCATTTTTCCCAATTCAAAACAAGATTTTTTTCTTTACAACGAAGCAAAACTTTTTCAAGATTAAACAAACAGTCATCGAAAGAATCACCAAAAACTGAAAAATCGTCCATAAATACCTCGACGATCTTCTCTACCATGTCACTGAATATTCCCATCATGCATCTTTGGAATGTACCTGGAGCATTACATAGGCCAAAAGGCATGTTCTTGAAAGCAAATGTTCAAATGGACAAGTAAAAGTTGTTTTCTCCTGGTCTTCCATAACAACTTCAATTTGATTATACCCGGAGTATCCATCTAAGAAACAGTAATAAGCATGCCCTGCTACTCGTTCCAAGATTTGATCAATGAAAGGGAGTGGAAAATGATCCTTCCTAGTAGCCTCATTCAACTTCCTATAATCTATACACACACGCCACCCAGTAGTGGTGCGTGTAGCAATTGAATCCCCTTTTTCATTAGTCACTACAGTTACTCCAGATTTCTTAGGAACAACATGAATTGGACTTACCCATTTGCTGTCAGCAATTGGATAAATAATGCCCACATCCAACCATTTTAACAATTCCCTTCTAACAACATCCTTCATGATGGGATTAAGTCGCCTCTGAGGTTGGCGAGTGGGTTTAACATTTTCCTCTAGATTTATAAAATGGGTGCATACAGTAGGGTTTATTCCTCTAAGATCTGCAATAGACCAGCCTAATGCAGTCTTATGTTTTCTTAGCACCTCTATCAATTTGATTTCTTGGTCAGTCTTCAAGTGAGAAGAGATAACCACAGGAAAAGTTTCATTGTCTCCTAAAAATGCATATTTCAAATCAACCGATAGAGTCTTTAACTCTAGCTCTGGTGGTTCAACAGAGGATGGCAACAATTTCTTTTCTGATGGAGGTAATTCCTCAAAACGAGGTACCCAACCATTCACCTCCATCACTACATCATCATTTAAAACAGGAAATTTAGAATTTACCTCATCCTTTATACTTACCTCTCCACCCTGATTCTTTACCAGGTCATCAGTCTTATCTTCAGACTTCAATTCAGATAGAAGTTCCAAGTGTTCTTGGACAACTGTCTCGATCAAGTTTACTTGTTGATTTTCCTCAGCATCATCATTTTCTTCAATTTGCCTACACACATTGAAAATATTTAAGTTAACTGTCATATTTCCAAAAGATATTTGCATAACACCATTTTTACAATGAATAATGGCGTTAGAAGTGGCCAAAAATGGTCGTCCAAGGATGATTGGGATTTGAGTCCCTGAATCTGGTACAGGCTGAGTTTCTAACACAATGAAATCCACAGGGAAATAGAAGTTATTGACTTGCACTATAACATCTTTCACAATCCCCTTAGGCCGTTTCACACTACGGTCTGCTAATTGGAGATTGATTGAGGTTGGTTGCAACTCCCCTAAATCCAATTGTTGATATACATGATATGGAATTAGGTTCACACTTGCCCCAAAGTCAATAAGTGCATGCTCAATTTTATGTTCACCCATAACAATTGGAATTGTAGGACACCCTGGGTCTTTAAGCTTAGGTGGTGTATTGGCTTTCAAGATAGAGCTAGCCATCTCAGTCATAAAAGCATCCTTAGGAACATTGGTTTTCCTTTTCTGAGTGCATAAATCTTTTAAAAATTTCGCATAAGCAGGCACTCTTTTGATAGCTTCTAACAAAGGGAAATTGATTTTTACCTCCTTAAACATGTCCAGAATCTCAGTATTATCAGTAGGTTTCTTGAACTTTTTAAGCCTTTGAGGAAAAGGTGCAGGAGGAGTATAGAGTTTTTCAGCAACCTTTTCAGGTTCTTTTTCCTCCTCATGTTCCTTAGAAGTTCGATGTTCAAGTTCAGGTAATTCATTTTGTATGTCATCCCCCATCTTTTGTGGACTCGAATCCAAAATAATTTCGTTTTGAATCAATTTCGGGTGGATGGTTTTATCAACTGTTTTACCACTCCTAAGAGTGGTGACTGCCTGAACTTGTTCAACATTTCCCTCACTAGCACCCACAGATTCAACATTATTTTGTCCTTTAGGTGCTTGAAAGGATTGTGTAGGAAACTTACCTTTCTCCTGCTGCAGAGTACCTACAGAAGTGTTAAGTTTAGAAACCTGCATTTTCAACTCATTGACAGAATTACGAAGGTCAGTATTAGAAACATTCTGACTTTGGATAAATTGAGTAACAATATCTTCCAAGTTTCTTTTATGTGGAGGTTGATAAATAGGTGGATTTACCTGATTTTGCTGAGGAGCAAAATTTGCTTGATTCTGAGATGGTGCAAAGTTAGCAATTGGGTTTGGAGGAAACCCTTGTGCTTGAGGTTGGTAATTTTGAGCATTACCTGGTTGATTCTGGAATTGCCCTTGAGGGTAATATCCTTGCTGTTGTTGCTGTTGTGGATGGAACTGCTGTGAATTCCCTTGTGAAGGACCTGCATTATCATTTCTCCATTTAAAATTTGGATGATTTCTCCAATTTGAATTGTAAGTCTCTCTATAAGGGAAATTTGACACTTTCTGCTGTGTTCCTTGGTAAATGGCATGCACACTGGCTTGGTCGTTACAAGACTCTTTGAAAGTAGGATACGAGGGACAATCATCAATTGAATGCCCTTGTATATTACACAGATTACAGAATTCAGCTTCCTTAGAAATAGGTAATGTAGAAACTTCATTTACCTTTTTCATTTCCAAGGTGTCTACTTTCTTGGTCAATTGAGCTAATCTAGCCTGAGTCTCATCTGGTTCTTTTACAGAAAATTTACCACTTGCTGTTGGAGTTCGAGACGTTTCTGGAATAGTGTTAACTTCCCAATCATGTGCTCGTGCAGAAATAAAATCCAAATGATCCCAAGCCTCATCAGGACTTTTTTCAAAAAACATGCCATTACTCATCATTTGAATGAACATTTTGGTATCCGAAGATAACCCTTGATGAAAATAATTTATGAGTTGGCTTAAATCCATGCCATGATGAGGAATTGCATAAGTTAAACTTTTGAATCGTTCCCACGTTTTGGCAAAAGATTCATTGGTTTTCTGTGTAAAACATTGCAATGCCTTCATTAAAGCATTAGTCCTCTCTGGTGGGAAAAATTTATCGAAGTATTGCTGTTGCAATTGAGTCCATGAGAAAATAGTGTTCTCCCTAAGATACATCAACCATTTCTTAGCTAGGTCTTTAAGAGAGAAAGAAAACATCCTCAGACAAATTATATCGTGTGGTGCGCCAGTATATAGCATTGTACCACATGCTTCTTCAAAATCATGCATGAACTCATATGGATCCTCTGACTCAAACCCATGGTACAAGGGTAAGAGTCTCACCATATCAGGTTTTATAGGAAATTCTACTGCGTCACGAGGCAGCACGATACAACTAGGTAAAGAATATCTCTGAGGATGAAGAGTCTCTTTAAGAGTTCTTCGCTGAGGAGCCAATGGTTGGTGTAAGGCTTGGTACTGAGGGTATTGATTATGAACTACTCTCCCCACAACTTTAGGTGGTTCATTAAAATTTTGACCATTAGTACCTTGATTTTGACCACTACCTATACCAGTATTATTTCCAATTCCACTTCCACTTCCTTCACCATTTTGAGAATTTATAACTTGTTCAGGATCAAAATGAGGGTTCTCCATATGAGGAAATTCCATAGGGAAAGATTCAAGTATGCTACTAACAGAAAAATTAGAACTAATATTTACTGAGTTCTCTTGATTAACTCTTACAAGTCTATTGAATTCATCTCGAATCCAATTGGACATGCACTAATTAAGAAGAAATACTCTGGTGATAATTACAACGGTTAAACAACAATCAAGTGAAGAAACTTACCGGACTTGCAATGAAATTGCAAGTTACCTCTAGCTACTTCAGAATTGACTGCTTCTCAATTGTTGCCAGTCCCCGGCAACGGCGCCAAAAATGCTTGCTCGTAATAAATGCAATTCAATCCCAAGCGTAGGATCTACC
>JAESVK010069686.1:0-12643 GCA_017140935.1 Hamamelis virginiana
CTGTGGACCAGCCTCGTGGACGGGGCTTTGATGGTGTGAGTCCACATCATCACCGGGCGATGTGATTAGGGGGAGTTTAGAAATCAAAACAAAGGAGTCGCCACCTTATTTTTAAGGAATAAGGAAACCATGAAAAATATTTTATTTTTTAAATCAAAACAAAACAAACTCCATTTTCAATGAAAAGACTGTCTACAAACCAGAGTTGGATCCGGGGGCTAGGTTACGACGTGGGAAGGTTCCAAGCTTTCACTTGTAGGCACCCACCTCGCCCTAATTAAAGGACTTCTAATTTATTTGGGCTATTTAAATTTCTCAATGCAAACAATCCTAAATAATCTAATCAACCAACAAAATAATGATATAAATGCAGTAATCTATATTAGTTATATTAATAAATAAATAAAAAATATATACAAACAAACCCTAAGAACCTAGGACACCATACGGGCATCCTAGGGCGGACTTGAGCCCTATTAGCGCCTACGTAACTTACTAGTATCACCCAGCAAGTATCAAAGTCCACGTAGTTCGATTACCCTAGGACTCTCCTATTGTAATCGATCACATCATCAAAGGTATTCAACCTAATTCAAGACTCTAACTTCGAGAATTTTTGTTTGTTTAAAATCATTTATTTGAAATCATTTCAAATTAAAAGACTTTCTTAAAATCCAAATATTCTAAAACAATTCTTATCTTTAGAATTCAATTCCAATTAAAAATCTTTTTCAAAGATTTTCAAGAAAACAAATCATATGGGAGGAATCTCATTCCAAGGTAAGAAAATCTTTAAAACATTTCAAATCTTTTGAAAATCAATTAATAATCAAATATCTCATAAAATCATATTTATTTCATAAATATTGCATCAAAAATCTTTTTATAAATATCTCGAAGGTTGACTCTCAAATTGATCAAAATATTCAAATCAGAGTGTGATTTTTACAACACAGGAAATTCCTAGGGAAGGTCAAGTAACCTTCCTAGCCTAGGGTCTCTAACTAGCCCTAAAGTTAATCTAAAAACCCTAACATACTAATGCAAATGCATGCTGTAATTTAACTAAATTAATCAAACATTCACAAAATCAATTCTAATCATGCATGAAAATGTTCCTAAATGCATACTAATCAAACTATGTGATCCTAAGCATATTCCTAAGTTGGATTTGGCCCTAAAATAATTTTTAGAAGTGATTTAAAGGCATAAACAAATCCGGACAGATTTGAGCATTAACCTTTAACCACTCTAAAAATCATGAAAACAAAGAATAAAAATGTTAAAATGTCCTAGCATGCTTTCTACATGAATACACTATGAAACTACTAATAAAATCATGCAAAATATGGGTTAAAAATGTTAATTAAACCACTTTAAAACATGTATTCAAATCTGGACAGATTTGAATACATAATTGAAGTAGCTTAAAAAAAACATTTTTAATCCATGACAACATCAAATAAACACCCTAGCATACAATCTAACATGCTCGACTAATTTACCATGCAAAAACATATCAAAAACTACATAAAAATATGCTTAAATAATTAATTTAAACACAAGGGGAGGGTCTTACCTTCGCACGCTCCCTCGTACACAATTTATATATCCAAACAATCAAATTCATGCCAAGTGTTCAAATAATCATGAAAAGCATAAAAAAAAAGACTCAAGACTTATCACATGTCAAAATAACATCCTAACACATTCATATCATCATCAATACCATCAATCAAATATTTAGAGACTCAAATAACAATATGAATGTATCAATATTTATTTTAAACATGCTTACACATAAAATAATGAAAAAAACTTATCCTAAACATGATAACTAGCATAAAATAACAACAAAGATAATCCAAAACATGTTAACTAACACAAAATGATAACAAGACTAATCCTAAACACATCTAATCACATAAAATCATAATAAAACTAACCCTAATCATGCATTCTCACATAAAATCACAACAAAGCTAACTCTAATCATGCATACTTATATAAAATCATAATAAAACTAACTCTAACATGCATACTCACATAAAATCACAACAAAACTTCATTAACCCTAAACATACATTCCAACATAAAATCTCGATAAAGTTAACTAACCCTAAACATATATGCTAACATAAAATCATAACAACAAAAAAAAACCTAAACCTAATCATGTATGCTCACATAAAATAATAATAAAAGATAACCCTAATAGGCATACTCACATAGAATAATAATAAAACTACTTAACCCTAGGCATGCATCCTAACATAAAATCATAATATAAACTAATGAACCCTAAACATGCATATTAACATGAAATAATAACAAAGCTAAACCTAATCATGCATGCTCACACAAAATCAAAACAAGGCTAACCCTAATCATGCATACTAACATAAATAAAAGAAAGAGATAAACCTATTCAATCATGCATAGAGAAAACTCCTACAAAGTAAAACGAAAATCCATCAAAGAACAAGATCATGGCTGAGTGTTTACCCTTCGATTTCCTTCTTGGCTAGCCTCCTCCAAGCTCTTGGCCTTCAATCCTTCCCCCTTCAATGGTGTAGAGATGAAGAGCTAAGAAAAATCTGTAGCCTCCTCTCTAAAACCCTAGAAATCTCTCCCCCTCTTTTCAGCCTCTCATAATGCAACATATATAGGGTTAGGGTTTAAAACATTGGATGGCTAGGATTAATCTCTCTAAAAAACGATCCTAGGGCTTAGAATGAATCTCTCTAGGGTTTGAAAGCTGAAACCCTTCGAATTTATGCCAAAAAATCAAATCAAATCGGCCAAAATAAGTCAAAGTTTCAAAAATGGCAAAATTGGCTCGAGCCAGCTGATGGCCGTCCTCGGCATGGACAGTTGGCCGTCCTAGCTGGACGGTTGGCCGTCCTAGCTAGGACGGTCACCATGCTGACCTTCCCAATTTCGTTCCCAAATTTTAGGGTTTTCAAATTTTGGCCATATTTTGGTAAAATTTGATCCAAATCCGATGGTTCAGGGCTCAAAACGACCGTGTTTTGATCCTCCACATTTTTAGAATGTTTTTGGGTTAAAATCAGTTGACCATGGTCAAGGGTTTTAGCAAAAAGCTAGCCAATTGACCCGGTTGTGCCAAAATTGGTCATGTGACCATTCCTTGTTTTGTAAAATTGATCAATTAGGCTTGCACCACTTCTAAAAACATGGTTTTAATATGAAATTGGTACTTGAAAACATGTTTTGAAAATCTTTCATTTTAGTGAAAATGACCAATTCGCGGTCAATTTGATCGAAACCCTAATTCAGCTCATTCTTACCCGTGAGATCGATTTTAGGCGAATCCATCCCAACCATTCAAAGGCTCAATTGACACACCAAATTCACTCCCCACATCCACATAAACCTCATGAAACAATCCGTTTCGAATTCGGAGGTCATTCGGAAATTATACGAGAAAAAGGACGAAAATGCCCTTCAAGTCGCAAAAACCCTAATTACCTATCGAGCTCTCATCAGAATGCCATGAAAATTTACAGGGATGTTCTAAAACACCTTAAAAGTCAAATGCAATACAAATGGGTTGATTCCAATCCAAATGTACACATGAAATAATGAATTGTCCTTTTCCTCAGCAAAGGGCAATTTGGTCAATTTGGTCTTTACAAGGCCAATTCCTCACCCAATGATCAGCTATTCTAGTTGATCATTTGCATGGACATATGGTAGAAATAAATGGTAAAAATGGGGTGTCCACAAATACGTTTCTCTCTCCTAGTCTTTATCATTTAGGTTTTCTCCATAGAATTTCTAGGGTTTTTAATTTCTCTCATAGATTTCTCTCTAGATTAGTTAATACTTAGTTTAATCACTTAGTTAATGTTAGATTTAGTTGGTTCTTACTTTCTTTCACTTGTAATCAATAGTTTTAGTTGTTTCATCTTACTTTTGGCTTGAAGACTTTGTATTTTCATCTCTTTGGTAATATAGAAGCATTTATTTCAGACTTTATGCATTTATTGTTCTTCTTTGTGCATTTACTTCTATTTATGGCTAGCTAAGCACCCCAAGGTGGGTTCTATGGTGGATTTCCTCTCCAAGCCCTAGGTAAATGATGCTCTCTCATCTCTAAAGCTTTCAAATATCAATGGAATGAAGTTTAAACACTCTCCCATCTTTTGAATCCTTGTAATTTCATATTCATGACCATTTTATGACTAGTTAAGCTTGTTGTGTTTAGTTAATGAGCACATATGCACTTTACATGTTTGTAAAAATGCCCAAGAGAGTTTTGAACTTCATTCTATCATTTATGTCACCTTATTTAAGCCTCTATTGTCAAATCCTCCAATCAAGACCATAGGGTAAATGGAATCTTGGTTGAGTTTTGTTTGAGAGCTCATTTATCAAAGGTTTGGAAGGAATGAACCCATAGGACCCATCTTCTTTATTTAACAAGTTTTCATTTACAACTTGCCATCAATTTGGCACAAACCATTCTCAACAAACAAACCCCCATATTTTACACTTTTTTTGCATTTTTTGGGTATCAAGACCTAAGGATCATTTTGACCTGTTCCACTCCCTGTGGATATGACCTGGGGACTCCCTCAGTATTTATTGCTTGACGACCGGTGGACTCCTATGCTTGGGAATCTATTGCGCACATCATTTTCAGTTCAAGCAATTGGCGCCGTTGCCGGGGAGTAGCGAGCGTTCTAAGTTATTCAATAAGAGCTAGTGGTAACTTGTAATTGCATTACAAGTCCGATAAGTTCTTCTCATTCTTTGTGTAAATTCAAAAAAAAGAAAAAAAAAGTTTATCCAACACCTAACCTCAATGCAAGGGGATTATGACCAATACTCATATTTGGGAGAAAGAGATGACAGGAATGCACACTTCTATAATGCATTGGGACCTAACAACTCTCCACAAATAATGACATTGAAGGATCGTATAATCCAAAATTTTAGAATGTCAAGGTTGTTTCCCAAAGTTGAGGAGGCTTGTGTCATTTGTGAGACATATGGGCATTCCACTAATGTTTGTCCTAATCTCCCCATGTATAGGAGAGTCTTCCTTGAGCAATCTAATGATCTTAATCAACATAGTAACCCAAATTTTGATTGGAGCAATGGTTACGAGGTTAATCCTCAAGAGCCACAGAGTTACTATTCCTCTTTTGATCAACCAAATTATGGGTATGATGGTCAATCCTCCTATTTTGATGGTCATGGATATCAAGGGTTTGACTTAAACCCAAACCAAGGCTATACCCCATCACCCTATCCAATGGGTCAACCATTTTGCCAACTACCTCAAGAATCACCTCAAGTGAACTTGGATGATATTTGGGAACAATTTTCGGAAAGCGAAAATGCTAATGCCAAAGCTATCGATGAAATTAGAAATGAACTTAATGAGTTGACCAATTTATTGGTTGTGCTTCAACAAGAGGATAACTTTCCTTCACAACCCGAAACAATTTTTCAAGGTCAACAAAGTGATGAAGTTTTTAATGACATTGATGATCATGTAGAGAAAGTTAAATCAATTCTCACACTTAGGAGTGAAAATTTTGAAAAATATGTTTGAACGACTCTCCTAATGAGTCAAATTGAATCCTAGTGATGGTGATGTGCCTCAAAGTCCAAAGATTGATTCTGCTATCTTGGAGGTGAGTGTTGTGTTGGAAGAAAAAGAGTGGGTGCCACCTAGGTTTGAGGAGTCAACCCCTCCCTCTTTTCAAGAAGAGCTTTTGTCCCTAACATCCAAACCACCTGAACTTGAAGAGATCCAAATGCCCTACATTTTAAAATTGGCCACCTCAGGCGAAAATGAAAATTTCCAAAGGATTACAAAGGGTATACATAAGGTTGAGGTGGAGGAAGTTGCTCCCAACTTCTTGACCGAGTCCTCTACACTTGGGAACTCAATTGAGGAGTGGTTAGAGAAGAGGGAGCATATCTGAACAATTTTTGATCCTGGTGGATGGGATATTTTCCTAGTAGGTTGTATATAGTGGATGTTTATTGTGCTTGTTTTCATTATTGTCATTTACTTTTCAGTATTTTCATTTTCCATGTTATCTTGTGGATAGACTAACCTTTTTTGCAAGATAGTGCTATGATTTCGAGTTCACACAAGTGCTTTTGGAGCCCTTTCTCAGTTCATCTTGTCCCTTTTGCTATATCCTTTAATGCATTGAGGACAATGCACAGTTTAAGTTTGGGGGGAGAGGCATACACTTTGTGTATAATGTACAAACAGATGCAAAAGGGAGTAGTTTTTAACTTTTTGAGCAGTTTTTAACTTGTTGGGCATATTGTTGGTTCATTTGGTGAGCTTTCACACTTAGTTGTGGTCATTTAGTGTTTTTATGCTCCCCTAGATTGAGAAATTCATAGTTATGCACTGTTTTGAGTGATAATTTGTGCTCTTAATTTGCTTTGGTTTTGTTCAAACTACTGCAGAGGTTCAATCCATGTTCACCATGTTAATGCAGTTAATACCTTTTAGCGAACTTGTTAATTAGATGCACATGTGTAGCTTCAAATGTCAGCTTCATGTACCCCCCTGTTCATGTATTGCCTATGCAGTTCTCCTATGTCTTTATGTTATTTCTCTTGTGGTTTGTGGTTATTTGTGCTATTCTGCTCATTTTTGCTTTAGTAGTTCATTTTATAAGCATTTGAAATTCATTTGCTCATTTGGGAACACTATACACATGTTTGAATATGATTTAAGGCCCCCATTGGTGTTTTGAGCCTAATTTCTCTAATATTGGTCACCATTTGTTCCCTCTTTTGAGCCTTGTTTCCATATAATGTTGGTAAAGCTTAGGAAGCCTAAAGAGTATGTTTATGGGTTGTTTTTGAAGAAGCTGAATGCATCTCTATGTTTGGGGATTTGTTTAGGTGGTGGAAATGCTCGAAAGTGGGCTCTTAGTTGCCATTTTTGAGTTGTGCTATGAGATCTAAATGCTTGGAGTTGAATCAAGCATCACTTTGCGGTTTGGTAAATGGTTGGGCTGTATTTGTGCTTAGTTGAAGAAATTTGTTATTTTTGGGTGTTGAATTTTGAAGGAAGAAAATAAGCAGGTAGTGAGCTATTGAACCGGTAGTGAGTCTTATAACCGGTAGCAGAAATCATAGCAAAAATTATTTTATTTTTGAGAAGCAGGAGGCAGAGAACTCTTGAACCGGTAGTGAGTCTATTACCGGTAGTAGTAAAGGGCCTCGTGATTTTTTTTTTTGGTAGCAGTAGGCCAAGTCATTTAAGTGAACCCGGTTTTCTCTTTTCTTATTGTAGACATCAATTTTTGACCATGAGTATGGTCATGAATGGTTGCCTATGATTAGAGGTGAAATAGGGTGTCAAAACCCTAAGTTGCCAGTTTTACCCTTTGTGGGTAATTAGGTAGAGGTCATTATCACATGTAAGTTTTTAGGTCAGATTGAGTCGATTCTTTTTGCATTAGGTTTTTAGAGAGTCTAGGAACATCTCTGCAAAATTTTATGACATTCTGAGCCAGGCTTGATAGAAAATAAGGCCTTTTGTGACTAAAGGGCAGTTTTGTCCTTTGAATCACAAAAGCCCTGAATGACTGTCGATCTTGTCTCGAATGATCTCAAGGCTTTGGCATAGATATTTAAAGTGTGTTTTGTAGCTAAGTTGATCAGTGGCAAGGTCAGTTGAGCCTTCTGGCTCATGATTGGCTCTTGAAGCTCGAAAGGCCCTTTCAAAGCCCATATTAGGGTTTCAACCGAAAGCGACCGGGATTCGATATTTTTATCAAACCAAAGCCTTCAAAGGCTTCAAAACACTTTCCTAAAACATTTTAAAACTTGTTTCAACAAGAAGAAATGATTTCGAAAGTAATCGGTTAGCAAATTTCAAAACCCTAATTTGGGCCCGGCAGGCTCTAAACAGCTAATCGGTCGACTTTTTTTCTAAACCTTTGACCATGGTCAATGTATTTTCACTTTAAACACTTCTTAAAACATGGATAATCGAATCACGATTGTTTCGACGCTTGAATCGTCAAATTTGGACTTAAAACAGGACCAAACGAGCCTGCACGCCAGTGTAGAAGAATGAAATCCACTCTGTCCCACATCGGAAAAATGAAAAGCTTGCTATAGCTTTGTGAACCTATAAATAGAGGGCCCTGAAATTAGTTTCAACACACAGAATAAGCTTTAGAGAATTAGCTTGGAGAGTAGAGGCTTGAGCAATTGCACAAGCTTCCCCGATAGCACTCTAGCTTAAGTTTTAAAGTTTTTGAGGTCCTTAGAGTCCTTGGAGAGAAGGCTTGGAGCTTGAGGAGAAGGCTTTAAGCAAGGAGGCAGAGAAAGAGGTTAGTTTTTTTTTTTTTTTTCTTTTATAGTTTTCTTTTTATTAGTATGCATAGGATTTAGTTTATTAGTATGCATGATAGGTTAGGGATTAGTTTATTAAAATTTTTTTTTTTTTTTAGTTTTATATTGTTAATATTAGGTTTGTATTTTAATTATGTCTTGTTTGAATGATATGATTTGTGTTCGAGGTAGCAAGTAAAGGTAAGTTCCTTCCCTTATGATAAAATTGATTGTTTTCAAGCATGATTATTTTGATATATCATATTAGGTCGCATATTAGGCCATTGTCACTTCTTTTATTCTTTTATTTTATGGGTTTTAAACCCACTTTTTGATTACTTATAAATCTGTCCATGGATTTAAAGTAACTTAAAAGTGTATTAAAACTCACTTTTTAGGCCAAAATCAACATAAAAACATGCCTAGGTTCACATAGAATAATTAGATTGCATTTAGGACACTTTCATGCATTATTTATACTTTTGATGATATTTTTTTATTTATTTTCCAGAAATTCCAGCATGCATATTTTAATGTCTTAGGTATTTAGACTAACCTAGGATTAGCTAGAAACCCTAGGATTAGGGGGATCACTTGATCCCACTTAAGATTATCCTTTATTGTAAGAATTTTTATAGTAATAGAGTTCTACTTGGTTTAGGATTCTACTTCGAGAACAACTCTAAAATTTTGAAAGTATTTAAAACGGAATGAAATTCCATCTCTTATACAAAGAAAAGTGTTTTGATCAAATCCAAACTCTCGAAGTTAAAGTCCTAGATAAGATAGAATTCTTTTGGCTATATGGTTCATTACAATAGGAGAGTCCTAAGGTAATCGAACTACGTGGACTTTGATCTTTGTCAAGCAATTGATAAGGTACGTAGGCAGTCAATAGGGCGCAAGTCCAATCTTAGGTTGACTTCTAGTCTCCTAAGACCATTAGGATTGTGTATACTTTCATACTATATATTATTATTATTTATTATATATCATATTTTGTGATTGATTAGATAACTAGGATTGTTTTGAAAAGATTTGATAAAGCCCAAACTTAATTAGGAGACCTTTAATTAGGGCGAGGTGGGTGCCTACAAGGAGATCCTTGGAACCTTCCCACTTCGTAACCTAGCCCTCGAATCCAACTTTGATTTGAAAGACCATGCTTTTCCAAAATATGGGGTCAATGTTTTATTGAAAATAAAACTCTTTTTTGTGGTTTCCTTGTTCCCTAAAAATAAGGTGGCGACTCCTAGTATTTTACAAACTCTCATCCCTTTTTCAAAAAACCCTATCTTGAGTGGATAATAGAGAAGGATAAATCGAGACGGATAAACATCATCCACAATCCACTCAAGATAAACATTACCCCAAGAGTGAACGAGAGAGGCCTCCCGATCCAGGTTGGCTGGTTCATAGACTGGCGACTCCACTGGGGATGTCGAGGGCTAAACTCCAATTAATTATTTTTGGGTTTTTCAATTTCTTAATTAAATCAATCACTTGCATTTGTATGACTGTGTGACTTTAATTCCTGCATTGTGTGCGCATTGACTCTGCATGTTTAGGACGTTGTATGCTATAGCCAACGATGAGCCTAGCCCTAGGCCCGGTTTCTTTGACTTTCGGGTTCCATGTATGCGAAAGCCATCACCCTTCTTGCCAAGTACCTTCGGGTATATCAAACGGACCAATCACGTACTGTTGGACCCACGCGGCATTCCTGATGTCACATGTGGTTAGGTATATCGATTGGACCGAGCGAGTAAGGGACACTTATCCTACCCTTTGCATTAGTCCATATAGACTGTCTCTGTAGGACACATATCCTACGTCACTTTTAAGCACATTATTGTAATGTTATGCTGCCGGATTTTACCCCTGGTTTTGTATGAGCCATGATTGTGAAATGTGTAGAACCACTAGGACTTGGATCTGTAGGTCTAAGCCTTTATGAAATGACCTAAACTCTTAAGGGATGTATCCTCAAAGAGTCAAAGTACCTAATGAAGGCTAGTACCCTATAGGTTCATGAGCTTAGGCCTGTTGTAGTGTTATGCTGCCCGATTAGTGGTATTAGGAGAAGACGCGAGACATGAGATATAAGACTAGGCTTTAGGTCCATGTCTTTTGGATACAAGAGCTAGGTCCACTGTGAGTTTAGGATGTGGGAAGATATAAGCCTGTGGTAAGATTGAGATGTGAGCTGTAAGAATGAGATTCATACTCAGGCCTTAGGCCCATTTTTCATAGAGTATAAAGGTTGATCTGTAGGCTTTAGGCCTATACTTTTGTGAGCATGTGAGATTATCCTTATTCATCCCTTTTCACACTAGAAGCTCTTAGTTGATTCAAACATTTTCCTTTTCCCAGCATTCTGGCTTGGCGTCGTGATTCTAGCGGTCGGTTATTTAAGGGTCTACCTATCGATTCAAAGATGTCTAGTAATGAGGATCATACCCTTACCGCCATTGGAAATAGTGGAAAGACGACTGATGAGAAGATTGAGGCACTCTTAAAAGTGGTTCAAGAGTTAGTTCACCAGAAAGAAGAGGAGGATAAGGTGCGAGCCCGTACTAATCCCTTGTTTGAGAATGTCGATGAAGAAGAATGTTTCCTTAGATCAAAGATAGTTGTTGAACCCACTAGGCCTAGTGCAGAATTTGTTCAGCCTGTTGATCTGGAAAAAGAGTCCAAGCCCAAGACCCCTCCTTTCTTTTCCACTGAGCCTATAATGTTGAGTAGTAAGGTTGAAGTCCTGGAAAAAGCCTTGAAAGGTATTAGGAAGTCTGATGATCTGGTGGACATGTCTTCATATATCTCTATTCCCCAAGGCCCGTATGCCCACTCATTTCAGAATGCCTGAGTTAGAGAAGTTTGATAGAATGGGTTGTCCTAAGACCCATCTGAAGATGTACGTGAGAGCCATGCACCCACGAGGGGCTGATGATGACTTGCTAGCCCAAATGTTCCATGAAACACTGGCTGGATCCGCTTTGAAGTGGTTTCTGTCACTAGATGAATCTAGAATGAAGACATGGGAGGATGTATGCACTGAGTTCAGTAATCATTACCGGTATAACACAGAGGTTGATATCACTAGAAGAGACTTGGAGACTACTAAACAAGAATCAAGAGAAACTTTCTTTGCCTGGAGAGCCAAAGCTTCTAAAATGGCTAACCGCCCTGAGGAAGAAGAACAAATCCGCATGATAGTGAAGAACTTGCTCCCAGTGTATCACAAACACATGTTTTTCCAATATCTCTCAAATTTCCGAGCTCTAGTCGCTGCAGGTACCCAAGTAGAGGACGTTCTAGCCGATGGAGCTCTTCGAACTGATGAACCCTACAAGAATCGCCGACCTGTCATCAATGGGAAGGCTACCGAAGTCAATGCCATATCTCAGCCTGCTCTATTTACCCAACCATTTTCCTTAGGAAATAAACCATCCAGAAAATTCACTGAACTCTATATGCCATTGGAAAAGGTTTTCGAGAAATTAAAAGCTCGAGGCCTACTCCAACCTCAGGAACCCAGACCTACACCCAACCCATTACCCAAAAACTACAATGAAAATGAATACTGTCATTTCCATCAATCCAAAGGCCATATTACCAACCGTTGCTTCCGTCTCCGCCATGAAATCCAAGACCTCATAGATAACAAAACCATTTCCCCACCTTCTCAACCCAATGTCACCCAAAATCCACTTCCTACCCATGCAGTCCCACCACCAGCAAATATCAATGTTATCCATGCCGACCCTTATGTCCATTGTGAGCCTATCTGCCCTCACCCTTCATTCCCTACTTCCATAACTGAAATGTTTCATCATTGTCAAGCCCATGGGCTCATCACCCCATACAAGCCAAAACCCAAAAAACTTTACTTCCTATACCATGCCACTTCTAGCCATGACAAGGAATCATGTGATACATTGCGGAATATAGTACAAGGGTTCATTGATCAAGGTCTGATTAAAATCCCTCAACCCTTCACTAGCCCAAAGAGGCTTTATCGTTCATCGAGACAGTTTGAGAAAGATACATTCCTGGGTTTTAGTTTGAATGGGTTTCCCAAGCCTCGCAAAGTGGATCAGTCGTCAAAGAATGGTACTAGTCAGTGGGCTCTCAAAGAAAAATTTGAAGCTAGGGATCCTTGTGTGGATTTGTTGACAGAAATGAGTGGAAGGTTCAGCTTCTACGTTCTCTACCCTGAAAAGTCTTGTGAAGCTGAAATGACAAAAACTGAACCCATTAGACCTAAAGCTAGAACCAAGAAAGCCTTCTC
>JAESVK010069689.1:0-15174 GCA_017140935.1 Hamamelis virginiana
AAATTTACCATTAGAAAATTTACTATTCAAAATTTTGGGGTCTCACAGAAGCTCAGCTCCGCTTGGTTTGAATTGTTTATGCCCGACCCCTACTAGGAGGGTTGCCCGTGCCAAATATCATTATTATGTACCACGTGATTTAATTACATGCATGCTCTAATTAAAGTTTAATGTTATCATTCCTATATGACAATTTATGACTGCAATACACCGTCAACTTTAGTCAATGAGTTGAGGCCTATATTTTTAACAAATTTTTAGTTAAATTTGCTCCGGTGAGATAGTTTCAATATGACAAATATGGTAGCATGATACTTGTCTTAACTACATGAGCAAAATAGTTGGAAAAATGGGAGATGTATAATAAAAGGGATATGAGAGGACACCTTCAATGTAGTAGAACTCTCATCACTGAACATTGCAAGAAATTTTCAAGCCTTTGAATCAGCGGTGAGATCATGCTCAAACACAGCACTGATCGAGCGCTCTATTTGCATAATCGTGGACCAATTTTGAATCAAAAAGGCCATACTAGAGCCGATGTCTGGCAAAATTGTGGACCAATTGATTTGAATTACCAGCTAGTTTATTTGAATTTTCATGAGGCTATACCAAATCTATGTCCAGACCACTAATTTGCAGAGAGATAGAGAGAAGTAGAGAGAGAGGAAGAAGATGATGATGATGATTAAACTCCACTCAAGCACAGCAGTTGCAGCGATCACCGGCGAGCTCGCTCGAAGCAACTACAAGCTAGCCTCCGTGGTGGCACTCATCAAGAGCCCCCTCTCTCCCTTCCTCTCTCTCTCTCTCTCTCTCTCTCTCTCTCTCTCTTTTGGTGGCTTGCAGGCTTTTTTCGCCAGCCCCCTTCTTTTTCTTTTTCTTCTTCTTCTTCTTCGAATTCTACCAGAGAGACTATATAATTTTAAAGTTTGAGAGAGAGAATGTCAGTGATTGAACCGACAATCGCCGTAACATCGACAGTAAAGATCAAAGGTGTGGTCATTGCCATCGCCGTTGCATTTATCACAACAATGCAAGAAAAGAGCTGTTAAGAAAACTTCTCATCCATCGTAGTACACACATGCAACAAAAAGAGAGAGATAGATGTGCTAGCAAAAAAATGCAGTGAATATACATAGGTACACACATGTAACGATGAGAGAGAGAGAGAGAGAGAGAGAGTAAAAAAATGCAGTGAATTCAGAGGGGAAAATTATGAAAAAAAAAGTTGTAAGTACACACATGTAACAGAGACAGAAAGAGAGAGAGAGTAAAAAAATGAAGTGAATTTAGAGAGATGATAACTGTAAAATAAAAAAGCGTAGTGAAAACTCAAAATGTAGTGAAAACTGAAAAAGCGGAGTGAAAACACAATAAAACATAGTGAAAACGCAAAAACCGTAGTGAAATCCCCAAAAAATACAGTGAAAATAAAAAAAAATGCAGTGAAAACACAAAAAAACACATTGAGAACCCAAATAAGCGCAGTGAAAACCTAAAAAAATATAGCAAAAACACACAAAAAAAAAAAAACATAGTGAAATCCAAAAAAAAGTAATGAAAACCCATAGTGAAAAACTAAAAAGGCACAATGAAAAAACAAAAAACTGTAATGAAAAAAAAAAAAAAACACAGTGAAAGCACACCCAAAGACAGTGGAAATACATCCAAGGGCAGTTTCTCCCTTTTGAAAAATATTTTTAAAAGATTAGGACTTTTCACATGAAACATTTTTTATTTGGAACATAATGGGTAACCAATTCAATGAGCTCTAGGTCATGATTATCCCCTTGACGAAATGGGCAACCAATTAAGTGTTAGCTATACAGTCAATGAAGAAATAATACCAGTCCATGGAAATTTTATATGCTCAAGTAGTCAAGTCATCCCGGCCAAAAGTGGCACATCATTGTAGATTTGTAGTGGTAACGTAGTTGGGATTCTAATTTTTTCTTTGATGTCTACTGTCCCTTTTTTTTTTTTTTTTAATCTAAAAAAATAAAAAAGAGTACGTTGAGATCCATCTATTTCAAGTGCTTGTGTGCACTTTAAGCCTAGTTCAAAATGACAAAAAATATCTACTCGGTTTGATTGGCTTGTGAGAAGGAGTGTTCTTGCACCAAACTCAGCAATTTGGAAAGGTTCAAGTAGTTTAGAATATGAAAACAGGGGGGTTTTGAAGCTATTTATTAAGCTTCAATGGCGGATGAACAGGAAAACTTTCATTTTATGAGATTTTTTCTGAAATGAAACATTCAAGTTTGGATCTTTTAAGGGCAAGATTTCTCCTTATTTATAATGTACTGAAGAAATTAAATATGAAAAAGAGTATATTTAATTAGAGAATGTTATGAAGCTCTTACAGAGCTCTAATGGCAGCCAACCGAATTGTGTTTTTTTTTAAAAAGGAATTTGTCAAATATAAACATGGTTTATCACTTTGAGTAGACGATAGTTTTGAATTTGGGGGTAGGGAAAGGAGTTTTTTTTTTTCCAAAAGTAACCTTTTTAAAAAAAAAAAAATTATTCTACATCTGACCTCCATAAAAAAATTATTCTACATCTGACCTCGTTAACCAAGTCAACCTCCACGTGGCGTAAAACTAAAAATAGTTGTTTGAAACAGCGGTGTACTTTGTATTATTATTATTATTATTTTTAAATTTCCTTCTTATTTTTTCTTGTATAATATATAATGATATATTAAAATTTTCTAAACTTGCCAAAGAGGGGTGCCATTTTATTTTTTATTATATATATAAAAAACTGACAGTTCGATCAGATAAATTGCTTATGAATTTATAACCGTAAACGATGCCGTGGAAGGGTGTCGTCGAAGTATAAGCAGGTTTGACCGTTTGACTAAGGGTGCCGTTTTTGCTGGGTTTCAAAAATTTCGAGTCACCATCCAAGCAACTCACCGCTCCTCTCACTGGGTACCATGAACGGTGCCGTCGAAGAAGAATTTCAACTTTCACGGTGGAAGAAGAAGCATATGGGGTTGTTTTCTTTTGGGTTTGATAATAGGAGTGAGAAAGAAATTTAAATGGGCGCCATTTTTTACAATCCAGCTGACTGTGCAAAAAAAATAATAGTAATGCTATATATCCCAAAAAATTGTCTCAAAAAATTATCCAAAATGAACCCTAATCCCTCATTTATTATCAATAAAAGAATTTGCTAAAAGAGATAAGGTTGAATCATTTGCCACATCATTTGAAATACACTTTCGAGACAATTTTTTTGGGAGGTATAGCATTTTCCAAAAAATAATTGAATGGGCATCTACATCAGCATGCCGCATCATTTGGGATCAGTTTTTAGGATTTTCTTTTGGGAGGTATAGCATGTTCCTACATAATTTAATCTTCACATAAAAAAAATACTATGGAAAATAGTAAAACTTTTATAAAATTCTTATTAACTTCAAGACTAGTGCTCCAAAAGGAGGCACAACTCACTATATATATATACAAGCATATATTTATACGCAACACTAACCGAACCCTAGCTAGAAAATAGAAAAAAAAAATTAATTTCCATCTTTATGCTTCATGTCCTATTTTAATGCTTTATAAAACTATAATATATAACACTTAAAAACCTTCTTAAATTATAGATAGACCGGCCTAATGGACAGGGACCCAAACTCAAGGACCTGTTCTATAGGCTGAGAATTTTGCTCCTCAATGGGCCTCCTTAGTCCTTATGGCTCTTTGAAGGTTCCTTTTCTCATACCCGGCCCTATCCTTATTGACCGTACCTATTATGATATAGATTCAAATTTGACTACCAAAACCCTAAAAGCTATCAAAAATAAAAAAATAAAATCCTAAATAATTAAAATTCAAAAATTACAAAATAATAATAAAATCGCCATGAAGTCTACATCACCACCCTTGGTGCAAGAGCAAGAGTAGATGCAAGATATATTGGGTTGGCTGGAACATCAATGTATTCCTTATTATAGAAATGAGCGATAGTTCTGGCAAGAACTCTTTGTACCCAAATAAGCAATTAACTGGTATAGGAACCCACTCTCTTGCAGAGGGCAGCTTGTGGTAAGGATGATAAAGCATTTTTTCTAAGAAAAAAAAAAATGCTAAATGATATGGCAACATGACAGTACCTCTATTTTTGTGCATTTCCAAAGTAGATGATCGAAAGTAGAGGAACTACCATGCTGCCATGTGAGATGATTTAAAAAATTTGATCTCCATAGTATCACTCTTTTTCTTATTATTGATATTGAGAAGAGTTATGAGCAAATTTGCAAATAAGAAGTGGTAAGCATTTAAATGTAGAGAACATTGTTGTGAACCTGATTATTCTTCTTACCTATTCACTAGATTTTGTTAATTTGCACAACTATTTTTTATTACTCCAAACATAAAAATAAATTAATTTCTGTACGTCAAGCAAAATGAGCAGTGGAAAGCAAAAAGATTAATGCGCCAAAAATCTTTATATCTGTAAATAATAATACCCATATATAACTGGGATGCAAATGAAATCCATTAATTTGTCTGTTGGCTCAAATGCGGGTGTGCGAAAAAGTATAGGTCCAATTTGATCAACATTTGCCTATGGATGCTGATCGAGAAAGTATGAGAAGAATTTCCCCCAGCTAACGCAATGGGCAACCGCGCGCTCTCCAGTCTTGCAGCCAAAGTTCAGAATATTGGCTCGTTCACCCCAATTTGCATCAATCAATTCAAGAAATAATGCCAGCCCATGGCACGCAAATAGTCATTACCAAAATGGCACATCGATACTAATTCGGTTCTCAATTTCCCCTCATCGTCTGTGGTGGGTTAAGACTATGTGAGAGAGGACAATTTGAATTGTTGACGGTTCATATATTATTTCCCTTCCGATTGATTTTCTAGCTTTGTGATAGACAAAATTGTAACATCTATCATTGTCTTCGCTAGTTGGCTTTTGCAGGTTGTAAAATATGGAAAATTAATCCAGTTCTATTTGAGATCAGTCCAATTAGATGATCGTTCAGGTTCATTTGTTAGATAAATAAATTGACCTCAAGCTAATCTAAATATTGCGTGTTTTTTGAGCCAATCACAAGAAATATCTTACTCGGTTTGGTTGGGTTATGAACACGGGTGTTTCTTGTACAATAACATGAGTTGAATTCACCTCCTCTTAATAGTTCAAGGGTTAATATGTCACAATTAATAGTTCAATAATGCAAAGTATTTTTCACTAATAGTACAGGGTCTGTTCGTAATTTCCCCTGAATTTTTTTCAAATATGGAAATTGCTTCTCTCTATGTTTTCTTTTCCAAGTTTTCTCTCTCTCTCTCTCTCTCTCTCTCTCTCTCTCTCTCTATATATATATATATATATATATATATATATACAGAAATGCTATTATAAGGCCCACCTTACGCAAGGTTGCGTAAGGTCCCCTCCATAGAACCAATTTTATATGACAGTTCGTAAAACTGACCGTTAGATTAGATGTCAATCTTCTGTATGTCATGCCTGCAAAAAATCACAGTGATCCGACGGTTACCTTTTGGAAAAAGTCATCGTGAAAATATGCAACTCATTTGTTCTTCAAAATATCACAATTTTTTTAACGCAGATTTTTTCAAAAACCAACCGTTGGATTACTGTGATTTTTTGCAGGCATGACATACAGAAGATGGACATCTAATCCAACGGTCAGTTTTACGAACTGTCATATGAAATTGGCCATATGGAGGGGACCTTACGCAACCTTGCGTAAGGTGGGCCTAATAATAGCATTTATGTATATATATATATATATATATATATATATATATATTCTTTTTCGTAAAGTAGGTCAGCGTGCATGCATATTATTGAATGAGGTATGGGTCTGTTGATTCACTTTCAAATTTTTAGGAGCTCGAACCACTGCAAGGCATTTCGAATCACTTCTTTTGGTCAAGATCAAAAGATGGGGTTCGAACTGTCTCAATTAAGAGAAATTTTGAAGAAGACATGCCAAGTAAATTAATCTCAATAATTTAGAAGCAAAAAAGTAACAGAAATAAAGCAATAAACAGGAAAGAAAATTAATTCAATAAGAATTAAATGAAATAAACCACTTATCAGTACAACTCGAACTACTCTCGAGCCTTTTGGAAAAACTAAATTGTATCTCTTGAAACAGTATTTCACCACTAATAAGAAAGATTAATACAAACTTCAAGATGGCTCTACTCGTTTTCTCACTCCTCAAAACAGTTTTCTAGCAAGATAAGTTGATAAGAACTCCTTCCTCCGAATTTCAAGACAGCTCTAGCACCACCTCACCACTTTAGATGTCTTGAACCTCCTCTTAATGCCTTTCCGTCCTCCTCGAATAGCAACCAAAGACCCTACGTACTACGAAGCCTAACTCGGCCAAGCAATAATAGGGTTCTCAAACACCTTTCTGTGAAAGCAAGAAACTTTGAAGCTGTGGTGTATGTTTGAGATATATTTCATTCGCCTCTGATCCATTTATTTATATATTCTACCGCAGTCTTATTCTCAGTTTCAATCTCTGAATTGCAATGTTTCCTTTCTTCATCAGGTTTCTTTCTTCTGCAAACTTTCTCCAATCTCAATAGACTTCTCTTCGAGCCCGATGATCATCTTCTAGATAAGAAGAATTACTTCTATTCCAAGTGACTCACTGTACCTCAAACTCTTTTATCACTTGCCAATCTTTGATGATTGGCTAATTTATGAGATTAATATTTATCTAAGAATAAGATATATATAGCATCATTATCCTTTTATTTAATCTTATTTATCTTAACTCTTTAATACTTATCCCTTTATCTCTACCACTTTCCTCCTACATTTTGATCCTTAACAGCTTCTTTATTATGAATTTTATTCATAATATATCTCCTTCCGCATTCCGACATGTATCAACAATTAATTGGCCGATGTTAAAATATGGATTAACATACCCTGCGCTGATTTAATATTTGAAAATTTTAAACCAGCAAAATCGTTTTCACTTCTATAGCCGTTGTAGAATCCCAACTGTCTTTTCACTATGAACTGTGAGCAAATTGGTCTGTAGCCATCCTTCCTCTTTTACCCTTTTATATTTAAAAAATAATGGCATTGCAAATGTCTCCCTTCCACTTTTTCTTTCTAGTTCTATTACTGTACTCTCTTTTTTTTTTTTTTTTGCCAAAACCTCAATTACAAGAATAAATTTTAGGAGTGTTCAAACAAACTTCAGTTTTTTATGAGAAAAGCCATGAAGAATGCACCGTTATGGATGTATTGCTAATTACTTTAATTCCTATTTTAATGGTATACTCAAATCCAAAAACACATTCCTTAACAATAGAACTTTAATGCAATTTTCATTTTTGATTAAGCATAAATTTTCTTTCAAGTACAGTTTGCATTCTTCGTTCAATTATTGTTAATTTCAATTTATCAAGTTAGGTCTTTAGACATTTCAATCAGAACCCATATATTGTTAATTTCAACTTACCTTCATCTTAATCAATCGTCTGACCTAAATCTCACACTAACTGACTCGGCATTAAAGCATTTCAACCTTAATATCGACCAAAAGGTGCCAGGCGTCGTATTTTAATGATCTTTATTTGAATTTTAGATAGTCCTAACACATCTGTTTTTTTACCGATCTCCTGTCCAGGTTTTAGAGGTGAACACCTGCTTTTACTTTTTTTAAAATTTTTATTTAATTTCCCAAGTTGGAAGACCTGTGCATAATTCACTTTTATTCATGTGGGTCTTAAATGTTGTCCTTTTTAGTGGAAGAAATTAAAGAAGAGAATGCAATTCCCCTAAGGCAATAAAAAAATACTATACAACCAAACACCTTAACCCGAAATTAAAAACTACCCTGATGAGTCATATTTTGAGTGGTGTGTGAAAAATATAGAGTCGATTTGAGAGAATGAATTTCACCACTCAAAGCAAGACACATCAGGATGGTTTGTAATTTCGTGTTAAGGTGTCTGGGGTGCTATAGCATTTTTCCTAAAGCAATGGGCAACCAAGTCCAAGCCTTTTTACAAGTCTTGCAATTAAATTCCTCAAGCCTTTAGTAGAATTGCTTTGTCGTCGTCCAATTCCACTTCTTCTTCTTCCGTTATCGTTAGTATTTGCAACAACTTGAACCTCGCACAGCATTAATTTATACAATTAATCAGTATTTAAGAGAGAGAGAGAGAGAGACTTTGGTTGCAAGACTTTCGATCGAAGACTTGGACTTACTTTGCCCACTGCTTGGTTGCAAGACTTTTGATCGAAGACTTGGACTTACTTTGCCCACTGCCGTAGCTAGTGGGGATTCCTTTATTATCATCTTTTACTTTTCTTATTTCATTATCATTATTATTCGCAACGACTTAAACCTCAATAAACTGTTTAACTTTATGAGTTTGTGGGTACTTTCATGATCAGAAATGATTAAGTAAGGATCGGTACTTAATCATAATTAATTTAAGATTTACTCATCATTAAAATAAATATTTTGAAAAACTGACCGTTGGATTAAATAATCTTCTTATATACGTCATGTCTGCCAAAAATCACTGTGATCCAACCTATCGGTTTTCAAAATACAGACAATTAAACAATTGTTATAGCATCCAACGATAAGTACTGTTAGAGTGTTTTACGAACTATATTTTGAAAATCAATTGTTAGATCACTGTGATTTTTGGTAAACATGATATACATGAGAAGATTAACTAATCCAACAGTCGGTTTTTCAAAATACCTATCCTATGTAAGAAAATGGTGAGTGGACCTTAACTTAATTTAAGGACCGGTCCTTAAATGATCATTTCTGCTTTCATAAGAGTGATACTCAAAAAATAAAATAAAATAAAATGATACTGGTAGTTTTATTATAGGAGATTATATATGAAGGTCATCCTATGTAGCTGCTTCGCTTAATTTTAGCATAATGACATGTCATATGATTTAAAATATAAAATTGAGACTTAGATGGTGAGTCACGGACCCTCGGGTGAGTTACGCCAAAAATAATAATAATATTACTATTAGCATTGCCAAACTATAAGGCCATTTGTGTTAGTTTTTTGTAAAATCATTTTTAAAGAACTATTTTTTTTACATATTTCTTTAAAATTACGTTTAAACCATGTTTCACATATCAAATTTTTTAAATAAGAAGTGATTATAGCAAAAGTTGGAGCCCCCTAACTCTTGCCACATTAATAACTTCTACTATGCAAATTTTGCTATCTATTCCAGCATCCCATAATTTGTCTCAAAGTGATTAACGTTCCCTTTTTAAAATCAAACAGAATTTTAAGCTCCAAAAATGATTTTTCAAAAAAGCTAATACAGAAGGGCCGTATGTATGTCCTATTGTATATGACTAATTGACTACCAACTATGAGTACTGCATTGTTATTAAAAAAAAAAAAAAAAAAAAACCATGAATATTGCAGGTAAAAAACTAAATAATAATACTAATATATATATCAATGATAATTAAGGAAGAAAGAGAAGAAGATGCAATTCCTCCTCAGTCCTCACTCCTCATGCTATATGGGAAACCAAGTCCAAGTCTCTGGAGGTCTTGCAACCAATTAAACGTAAAGAATGAATATGAATGATGACCGGCTGCCTGGTTAGTCATATTTCATTATTTCCATTGACTTAAGTGGCACATCATATTTCCAACTTGAAATTGTAACAGTAGGAATGGAAAATTTTGACCACTTGCAGATTGCCACGTACGTATTGCAAAATCAATTAAATTAAGATATGTCAAGTGTTTTAAAGTGAATTCAAAAACCGGGCCACCTAACGGCGCAATTAATGGACAACTAAGTTCAAGTCTTGCAACCAAAGTCCAAAATCACAACTGGAAGGTCCCATCACTGTCTGTTTATCCCGTCCTAGTTACGTTTCTTGTTTTTGTTTTTCATAAATAGTAACAAAACATGTCGTATCCACCTTAATAAATAACACCAGTACTCTAAATCCCTGTTTTTTTCACTTGCACGTACTGCAATGCTCTGCTCACCTCGTCTCCTACACTCAATATTATTGAAGGTATCTTTGCCAATTGCCACCTCTATGAGAATGAGATCGGTAATTTGGCCAGTCTTCCTCCTTTCCAACTTCATCTTGTTCATAAAAATTTTTTATTAATTGGTGGGTGTCATTAGCAATATGTATGGGTGGCAATAGAATCGCCCATAACTAATACATGGGCCCATTGAGGGAATATTTGGAAAACATAAGTCCATTGAGAAAAAATTTCCTACTTTTTTCTCAAATTGTGAAATTGCCACCCTCTCTCTCTAGCTTGTTTTTTTTTTTTTTTTTTTTTTTTTTTTTTTTCCAAGTTTTGAGGTTCACACGTTTTTCAGACTATCACACGAGTGTTCACAAATTCATAATATTAACTGTCTCGATCTCACTCTATGTTCTTTCTCAAAAGTAGGTCCTACAAGCATAAATGCGTATTGCATGAGGTTTAGGTCATTAGTGATAATGAAAGAAGCTAGATAACATATTACAAAGTGGGCAACCAAGTCCCAAGTCTTTTTTTTTGAATTGTGAGTTGCAAGTTGCAACCAAAGTCCTGAATGGTGGGGCTGGCCAACGTTTTAGTCTACAAGACTAAAAGGCCCAAGGATAGCTCTTTCACCCAAGTTGGCCCATAGTGATGAGCCAGAGTGCAAATTAAAGACTCAACTACAACATGGGAATTTAATTCAAGACAGAAAATTTCGTGGAAATCAACCAATTTTTAATTATTTTATTACTCCCATAGAAAATTTGGACAATTCGTACGGTTAAATCATTTTGGCTAGCTCAAGAAATCAGATTCAATTAAGTCCCAAGTCTTTAAAAGTCTTACAAGTTGCAATCAAAAGTCTTGCGAATAAAAAAAGGCCCAATGCAAGTTGCTTTAGTTGGTTGCAAGACTTTCGAAGACTTGGACTTACTTTTTCCCATTATTACTTTTTTAATTTACTAATAATAAATTAATAATGACAATGAAAGAGGTAGCAAAGAAGAAGCTGAAGATGAAGGGGCAACCGAGTCCCAAGTCTTTTGAAAACCCTGTGTTATGTAATAGACAAACAATTCGAGATTTATGATCGCAACGAAATAATCAAATAAAATAAGAAAACGAGAAGAGATCAATCAATCACACAATACACACAAGATTTACGTGGTTCGGCAAGTAGCCTACATCCACGGGGTAGCGGCGACGATAGAATTTCACTATGTGGAGAGAAGAGCTGTGCGGCTCAAGCAAATACAAAACCAACGTACAAAAGAAACCCTTAAAACTCCCTTATATACCGAAACCCTAATTAACATAAGCGGGTTGGGTCGAACTGCGTGTCCAAAATCGGATCGGGTCGTTGGGTCGCAAACAGGTTTTAATTGAAGACACCCACATAACACCCTGCATAGTTGCAACCAAAGAGTTCAATTTGCTCTGTTTGAGATTACGTTGCTAAATGTTAATGACCAAATCGCTGGAAATTAAGCCAATAGACACCAAATCTTGTTAATTCATCTTAATTATCTATTAATAATCTACAATAGAGCAACGTATTCAACCCCTGCCCCCGCTTTAACGCAATGGACAACAAAGTCCAAGTCTTCCAACCAAAATCCACGCACTGCTAGCTGGAAGGCCCCATCCTCCAAAATAAATAACACCAATCTAAACCACATTTTGGCCACCCATCCCTTTCTTTTTTTCACTTGCAATATTTTACTGCAATTGCCAATTGCCTCCTCTGTATTTATGAGAATGAGATTGGTTTGGTCTATTTTCCTCCTTTCCAACATCATCTTAATATTCATAAATCCACCAACCTTTACTACTGCCAATGCCTCGTCCTCGCGAAATGAAACCGATAAACTTGCATTGCTTGCCTTCAAGGATCGGATAAGTACTCAAGCTTCACTTGGAGTTATGAGCTCTTGGAATGAATCTCTCCATTTTTGTGAGTGGAGTGGAGTTTCATGCAGCCGTCGGCACCCTGGAAGAGTCACTGCCTTGAATTTAACAGCTCAAAAGCTGGTTGGTTCAATACCTCCCCACATAGGAAATCTCACCTTCCTAAGGTGGATCTCTCTTGATGACAACATGTTCCGAGGTGAGATTCCTTCAGAGATTGGGCGATTATTTCGACTAGAACATCTCAACCTCAGCAAGAATGGTTTTGAAGTGGAGATCCCCAGCAATTTATCTCATTGTTCAGCTCTCGAAACCATTGATATGAGCCACAACAGTCTGGTAGGTAAAATCCCAGATGAGCTGAGGTATCTATCAAAGAAACTCCTTTTTTTCAGAGTTGATCAAAATAATCTCATAGGAAGTATCCCACGCTGGTTTGGAAATGCATCTTCACTCATCCGTCTATACATGTATGGTAACAATCTACAAGGAAGCATTCCAGAAGAGCTTGGGAGACTCTCAAATTTGCAATTTCTGCAAATCGGGGAAAATAATTTATCAGGGACATTTCCTCCTCTTCTTTACAATCTATCTTCGCTTTCTCATATAGGTATGGCAGCCAACCAACTGCACGGAAGACTCCCAACAGATATTGGCTTCACTCTTCCTAATCTCCAAAATCTTCTAATGGGAGGCAACCAATTTACAGGGCTAATACCCAGTTCATTGCCCAATGCCTCGGGACTCTCAAATATCAATTTCGCTATGAACCATTTTAGCGGAACCATACCAAAAAACCTCGGAAGCTTGGGGAGTTTAGAATATTTGCAAGTTAATCACAATAAGTTAGAAACCGTGGAGGCGGAAGGTCTTGGTTTCCTTACTTATTTGACTAACTGTAGCAACCTTCTGCAGCTGAATATAGCAGCCAATAGTTTCAGTGGCAAATTACCAACTTCCATTGCTAATTTCTCTACAAGGTTTGAAGTACTGGAGGTGGGAATGAACAAGATATCAGGAACCATTCCTCAAGGACTTGAAAACCTGGTCGGTCTGACGCATTTGGGAATGGCCTTCAACTTTATCACAGGTGAAATTCCTGCAAGTATTGGAAAACTTGAAAAGTTGGTACAAATTGTCCTGGATCACAGTAAAATTTCAGGGAAACTTCCTTCCTCGCTCGGAAACCTCAGTCAATTGAATCTATTGTTCCTGCACGATAATAATTTAGAAGGCAACATTCCTTCCAGCTTGGGAAATTGTCAACACCTTGACATACTGTGGCTGTCCAACAACAACCTCACCGGTGACATTCCTAAAGAAGTTGTAAGCATTTCTTCAATGTCTCAATCATTAAACTTATCTCAAAATTCTTTAACAGGATCCTTGCCCGCTGAAGTTGGTGACATGAGCCATCTTCAGGAATTGGATGTTTCTAAAAACAGATTAGGGGGAGAAATTCCAAGTACGATTGCCAACTGTTTGATGTTGGAGCGCCTTGTAATGGGGGATAACTTATTTGATGGAAGCATTCCTTCCTCCATCAGTACTTTAAAAAGCATTGGTATCCTTGATCTCTCAAGAAATAACTTGTCAGGAAAAATTCCAGAATACCTCCAGAATTTTACTCTTCTACGAAATTTGAACTTATCTTTCAATAACCTTGAAGGAGAAGTACCACATGAAGGGGTCTTTCGAAATGCAAGTGCAGTTTCAGTTATTGGAAACAAAAAACTCTGCGGGGGGATTAGGGAATTGGGCCTACGTGCTTGTAAAATTCAAGGCCGAAAGAAAAATGACAGGTTTCTTGTTCTTAAAGTAGTAATTCCATTAATTGTATCATGTTCCATCTTAGTAGCATGCTTCTTTGTTGTTTTTTCTCGAAAAAGGAAATTTGGAAGGAAACCTTCAACTATGTCACCCACGGATGAACAATTTCGAATGGTTTCTTACACAGAACTCCTTCAAGCTACCAATGAATTTTCATCATCAAATATGATTGGTGAGGGAAGCTACGGCTCCGTGTATAAAGGAATTTTGAATGGAGATGGAATGACAGTGGCAGTGAAGGTGCTTAACCTCCAACAAAAAGGAGCGTCCAAGAGCTTCATGGCTGAATGTGAAGCATTGAGACACATTCGCCATCGGAATCTAATTAAGATCATCACCACTTGCTCCAGCATTGATACCAAAGGTAATGATTTTAAAGCTCTAGTTTATGAGTTCATGCCCAATGGAAGCTTAGAGGAGTGGTTGCATCCGGATGAAGAAAATCAACATCACCGAGGGAATTTAAGCCTTACTCAAAGGTTAAATATAGCCATCGATGTGGCTTATGCGATTGAATATCTTCACCACCATAGCGGAACATCGATCATTCATGGTGATTTGAAGCCAAGCAATATTTTACTTGATCAAAACATGACTGCTCACGTGGGCGATTTTGGAATGGCAAGGTTCCTATCTAAAAGCTCATGCAGTAATGCTTCTCAAAATCAATCCAGCACAATTGATATAAAAGGAACTATAGGCTATGTAGCTCCAGGTAATATTTCACCATTTATTTTCTTAGCCTTTTCCATATTATATACAATACAAGTGTGCTTAAATATTTGATTAATTTATTAAAGTTTAAAAGTTAGCATTAAAAATCTTATGGCAATATACTAATTTAATTTATTAACATTATAATTTCATCGTAGAGTTAATAACATTATAATTTCATCGTAGAGTATGGTATGGGCGACAAGATGTCCATGCCGGGAGATGTATACAGCTTTGGAATTCTCTTGTTGGAGATGTTTACCGGAAGGCGACCCACTGACAGCATGTTTACAGATGGCCTTACCCTCCATAAATTTACCAAGATAGCTTTGCCTGAAAGAGTGAGGGAAATTATTGAACCTTCACTATTGTTGGAAGTAGGAGTTGACAGAAATGATATTGAAAGTAGTAGAGAAGGAAGAGCCAGCAGAATAAAGGAATGTTTGGTTGCTATATTTAGAATGGGAGTCTCCAATTCAACGGAGTCTCCGGCTGAACGAATGGAGATGAAGGATGTTGTGGCAGAATTGTGTAAAGTTCGTGAAAAAATCCTACGCATTAGGCTTTGAAACTATAGTCCACGACTATATATATATGAGCATCCACCATTCCTATTTCACCCTTCAATACTTTAAAAAATGGCACGGCAAAGAAGGCCGGTCTCCCTTCCATGTTTTTTTTTTAGTTTT